>WBOK01000346.1:0-69946 GCA_009289805.1 Alternaria gansuensis | reverse complement strand
ATTTTAATTTTCAAAAATATTGGAGATTACTATAGGAAAAACCGCGCGTTACGCGGTCATGCGCGTTACGCCGTCAACCTCGGTATAGCCCGAGCTGCAAGATACCGATACGCTAAACCCCCGGTCCATATGTCGTGGCAAAAATGACGCCTTGCAACCTGCCATGTTGGGAGCTTCATCGTTCCTGTGAAATCATTCGCATCGGTGATGGGAGCTTATTTGCCTGTTCCGGATATAATTTTTCGGAATGCTCCACCCAAGATATTAAAGATGGTGGTCAAAAGCGATAATGAATTCGCCTATACGAGAGCAAGGCAAGTCATATAGCGGAAGCATGACCATACGTTGCAAAGCCATATAAGAAGATGTCGACTGCCGACTCGTATTGGACACTTCGTCATTCGGATCTACATTACACTAGAAATTATTCTACCAATTTCTTCTTCATTTGTGTTCAACCCAACCATATCTTCGACGTCAAGATCTTGAATATTCCTGCAACCTTTGGAAACTACGGAGGTACAGAATCGAAATCGAAAGCTTTCCATTATTCGCGACCTGCCAGAGTAGGAAACAACGTGCGGATGTCGGGCCAAGGTGGCTGGGATGCGGAAGGAAGGGTAAGCCCGGATGCTTCAAAGCAGATAGAGCTAGCACTCCAGAATATCGAGAAGGCTCTACAATCTGTTGAAAAGAGCCTGCCCTGGAAGAACGTCTACGCTATTCGATCGTACGACAGAAACATTGACGAGTCTGCGGATATGTGCATTGAAGGTTGGCGGCGCGCCATGCCTGATCACCGGCCAGTGTGTACATGTGTCGAGATTACCAAACTTGGTATCGAAGGCATGCACATCGAAACTGAGGTGGAGGCTTTCGTCGAGTAAAAAATGTGGAGCCGACCTTCCAAGAAGCTAGGGAACAGAGACCAACTAGTTCAATATATCATAGGTAGTCATTTTCTGGGCGTGCTTTCGTCGCATCCCAATGGGCAGGATGAGTTATCGCATTATTCTGCAACAGGAGAGAACAAGGGCATTCAGTTCAGATAACCAGTGTACACATGGCACTGTTCTTGAAACTTCCGCTCCACGTAGTAGGGCTACGAGAAGGCTCCCATAATGCCTCCAAATTTGCTCGGATAGATAGGACGGACTCGAAGCGCAGGTTGTTGTGAATGTTTTCAAGCGTTTTCATGACACGGTTTCGGTGTGCTTCTGAAAGTGAATGTGCGCCAGCTACATAGAGTGGAAAAAGAGTACAATTCTGCGCTCTAGATCTTGTATCCATGCTTTGTATGCACTCTAGACATGCATGCACATGTTGTTGCAGGAGATAGTGTTTAGTCGGAAATTCGTGGATGGCGCTGTAAAGGTATATCAGGCCCGCGTGCTGAAAACAACGGACAAGGGACAACGATGCAGTTGCGATAGGGTGCAAGAGGTCTTGCCCTGCGTCTCCATTGGGACATGCTAGCATGGAGTATGTGGGTTGAAGCGCGCGCTCAAACGCTTGCGCTTTTTCGACACAAACTTCGATGCCGTCTTGAAGCTCGTGGTGATAGAGGCTCATCTCAGTCAAGGTAGACAGGACAGATCCAAGCGATTGAGTGCCGGGGACGGATTCCCACCACACTGATCCCGACTCCATATGCTCCCAAACAGTATTTGGGAATGAAGGCTTTCTGTCTTGAAGCAAAGCATCAGTCAGATCAGTAGATGCTAGCTCCGAGAGCAACATTCTGGTAATCCTGTCCGACGATGACCACGCTGACTGGAAACCACCCATTGCGTTAACAATTGCAATCGCTCCCGCAAGGTGACAGCGCGTCGAAGCATCATCCGACGTGCAGTTTACATAGCCTTCTAGGAAGTACAATAGCAGCACAGCAACTAGAAGTGCGGAGAGCGAAGCGCCCTCGGGATGCTCGCTACTCAGTTGAACGCGGATGATTGACAAACAATGTAGGCGTCTCCTTTCGAGAGTCTGTTTTGAAGAGGCTCGTTCTTGCAGGGCTCGGTGTTCCTCGGCAAACACACACAGGGCCTGTAAGACTGGCTGAGAGCGCATGGCGAGTGCGACTGGTGGCGGGACTGGCTCGTGGAGAGTTGAGAAGAGTGGCCATAACCGTGCTTTGAAGTAATCCAAAGCTCTTCGTTCATTGACTGCCAGGCGGGTGCTATTGAGAGAAGGCTCTATGGATAGCTGTGGTGGACATCCGGGCACCGTTCTGGCAGGCCGTTTCTTCCATCTAAGCAGTGATTTGTCGTAGCTGCAGTCTTCTGCTCTGGAGACGAGGCATCGGCGGCACGTGGGTTTCTGCAGATCGCATTTAACTCGTCTTTGCTTGCAAGGCCAGCACGATCCTTCAACCGTACGCCGACGCTTTGGCGGACTGTTGCCAGAGGATTCCAGGTGCGACATCTGGGTGCATGACGTGATAGTAGTTGCGAGCTCAGAGCGGGAGTGGCAAAATCGCGACAGGAGGGTGCCAGTATGTGTCAATGGTGTTTGTTTTGGTGGTGCGCGCGAAAAAGCCCACGATGTTGATGCATTATGGTGAAGATGCCAAGGCCGTTATTCCCGCCAGTCACAGCATCGTCGCCCATTGTTGACTCCAGCGCCTGGCCTGGGTCAAGCACAGAACAGACAACCAGACAGCCTGTCGATGCGCATCCTTTGGCGGGCCGAGAGAGGCAACGAGAAGGGTACGCAAAGTCCTACAGAGTCATTTCTCTCATCTGTACTGTGGTGCCCCCTGGAAGTTTTCAATTGCCCCACTGCTCAGAGCGCCACCCACGGAGCGCTTCAGAGCGTAATAAATGTAGTGTTAATACACTAAGTGCTAAGCGATAGACAAGTTAGGGGCTAACTTATCCATGTTTGGAACGCTAAGTGTAATTTACTATAAAATGTCTTACTAATTGCACATCAGCTTCTTACCCGAGATGCGATACATTTGCCCCTTGAGTGGAGCGATTGAAAACTTCCAGGGGGTACCACAGTACACGCCCAACCGCCGGATCAGCCTACACTTTGGTTCCGAGCTGTATTGCCAGGCGGCGCCTACAAATCATCAGCATGTTTTCTTGCTACCGTCCAGCCCGTTGGTACCTGTAGTGGTACCTGCAGCAAAGCAAAAGTGCATGCCGTCAGCACATGGACCTGCAGGCCCCTCGCTCTTAACTCTTTTTACACACGCACTAAGGCGCGTTCCAGCTTACATCACTCTCAACATGGACGTCGCGAGCAGTATTGGAAACACGAGCTGACGCTAAGGCTGGTAGGTACCAAGATCAATTATCCTGATGCTGCCGAACAAAGTTCAAAAAGTCCCTCGTGATGGCTCCGGCTCTCCATGGCAGTGGCGTACGACTAGATAGCTAGTGTAGTTGATCCCTCTGTTCAGCTCTTCCACGTTTGGTCAAGTGATTGCAGGCTCAGTAGATTCTCCTCTATCGCCACCATCACTCTTTCTTGGGGTGCAACCGTCAACAGCTCCCCATGCCGCTTGCTTGAGGCAATGTCAAAAGACAGTCCGATACCGCGTTGCTTTTCAGGGCCACGACACATGGAACGTGAAGCCCGTCCCAGCTGAAGGTTCTAGCCCCACTAGCTGAAGCACGAAACTACCACTTAGACCTTGCACGAACTCAAGTATATGGTAAGGCAAGTGGCGTTTTTGTTCTTCGCACGTAGTTGGGCTCAGGTCCCGCATCTTGCGGAAAGTATTGAGTTTTACACCATGTCGCTAATCGTATTATAGCCCACCAGTAGGACTTCAGGCAGTGGATTTCGTGGCGTTTCGATCGCCCGGCCAATGTGAGGCTTAGAGATTGTGATTAGTAATCGAAAACTTCCGAAGTCCCAACATTCTAAACATTAACAACATAGCTAAAAATTAAAATTTTTAAATATCTAAAGCTACCACAAACCTTATTGCAAGCTAAATTCTATTATGATAAAGCCCAAAGGCTCACCCGACGTACCTAAAGGCATCTGTGCTGCAATTACAACTTTAAATGTAGTAGCAGGGTAGGATTTTGCGCAAATTACGCACGACATGGTTAAGATAACAGCAATCGTAGCTATCCACAACATTAAACACCTTAGAAAATAGCTTAGAAATGGCTTCACAAAGCTTTAAAAACTTCTAGTTTATTGTTGTGAACGCGCTCCTTAATTCTACAGCTAATACAAGTCCGTGCGTTCATTGGCTGAGACTGCCCTTGCCACCTAGGAGGTCCACCTACGACCTATCGATTGGCCGGCTATAATACGATTAGCGACATGGTGTAACATGCCCAGCGAACACGCGAGATCTGGACAAGCCACCATGCGACTTCTCGGGCAGATACGAAACTATCGCTGCTTCGTGGAATTCTGGATAACAAGTGCCGGGGCTAACAGTACCGTCGAAGGGCGAAGCTGTATCCTGCTTCCGCAGTCGCGTATTGGCGCCATCCGCGCATTGTGCGGCGAACGTGGGCTTTCCATCTTCTCGTTATGGCCTGTGCTTGCTTGTCGGATGGCGAATGTTTCGAATCATAGTCGTTGAGTAAAAGTCAAGAGCTAGACTGTTTTTCAACGCGCCCCTTCGCAGGCTTGGCAATCTCCTTCTTGGACTGTGCGGCGACTGTTGGACCGCCATCACTTCTCACCAGGAGTCGGAATCTACTTGTCTCGAAAGGTCACTGGTCTAGGCTCGGCCCTGCATATCGTAATCATGACCATCCGCTGTTAGCTGTTTGGTCAACCGCATCGCCTTGAAGGGGCTGGCTTGGCTCAAGGCTGCAGGGGTAGATTCCTATTTTGAGGACCGAGCTGTATCTTTCTAGTCGACGTGGCTTGCCGTGGCCCCGACTACGCTGCGTCTTGCTGTCTTGCTAGGCTTGATCGACGAGACTGAAGCCATTAGGGTTGGTACCCGACCGCTGTAGTAGACAGTTGTGGGATATAAGGATGTTCCAAACACCGCATCTTTTCGTTCTTAACCAGCTCGTCTGTCGTTGGCTCGCCCATTAGTCGTTCGTTCTCTTGTCATTTGTTACATATTTCAGCTTTCATCATGGTCCCAAGTAAATCCCTGACACTGCCCCTCCTCGCTTTGTGTTCCATAGCATCGTCAACTCCATTCGGACAGCGTGAGGCTGCACTAGGTCTCATCGATAACATCCTTACCGGAGCTCTCACTAGAACCGAACAGCTCATCGCTGATGTTCTGTCTGGTAAAAAATCTCCCATCGACAACACCAAGACGAACAAGCCGGCAACGTGCTCATTGCTCAGGCAGCTCAGCGCTGACAAATGTTGCGTTTGTCAGTGATTACAAGTCTCTCTTACTTACATCAAAGTCCTGACATGTTACAGGGTATGATGTCTCTGCCGAACTCACCGAGCTATTTGTCGGAAACGACAAACAATGCAACGACAACGCTCGTGCCGCGGTCCGTATGGGATTCCACGATGCTGGGTCTTGGGACAAAAATGCTCCCAATGGTGGTGCCGATGGATCACTACTGATGGATTTTGGCGAAGAGAAACGATCAGAGAACAACGGCATGCAGAACATCCGCACAATACTTCGTGGTGTCCAGGCCAAGCATAAGGTCGGGTACGCTGATCTTGTCCAATATGCGCATAATCACGCCACCGTCTCGTGCCCGAAGGGTCCCCGCATACTCACATTCGTTGGCCGCAAGGATGCGACCAAGGCCGCACCCACTGGTCTCTTGCCAGATGTTCGTGACAGTGCCGACAAGATGATCGACCTCTTCAAAGCCAAAGGCTTTTCAGCACACGACCTCGCAGCACTCGTAGGCGCACACGCAACAGCCAAACAACGCTTCGTCGACACCAACAATGATGTCGCCGGTAAACCCCTCGATACAACCCCTGGTGTCTGGGACGTCGAATTTTACAACGACACGCTTAATAACCCCTCGGGTGGATCCAAAGACCGAAAAATCTTCGTACTTCCGAGTGACAAGGTGCTTTCGACACATCCCAAGATCAAAGATGAGTGGAAGGCGTTTGTTGGTGACCAAATTCATTGGAACTTGGACTACGCGAAGGCGTACATCAGGATGAGTTTGTTGGGTGTAGAGAAGAAAGACCTGCTCAAGCTGACAGAGTGTTCGAGGACTCTGCCCGCAACTAGACCTTCCTTTCCTTAGTGTACATACTTCTTCATACCCCTTTACACGTATATCGATATATCTAATGGTTACTATTGGGATATCTTTTTCCATGTGGTTTGCATGTCGTGGTGTGGGTTTCGAAAGCGATGGTGGCGTGGAGTCCGCTTCCACCTCCTTCTCACGTATGAACGTGTTGGGTGTACCCACGGGTGACTCTGAGGATGCCCGCATCCCACTTCGTGACCCACAGAGCCTCTCGAATGAAGCTGAGTTGTGGCAATGCTCGTGAACCCAGCCTCGACTTAAATGTTACGACGCGAGAGCGCAACCGAGACGAACCTTGTCCGTACAACTAATAGCTATAACGCTTAATCAATGCTCTTTCTGGTGTTGAGAGACACAGTTCATAAATCGCCACGAAGAATATAGTCCACCTAATAAGGACAGGTGGGGTGGCTGACATAAGCACCAGACAGGCAAGGGTCCAGGTCAGGCGAGTCGAGCTTGCTTGTTTGTGGTGCGGAGAGTAGCTCACAAACGTCACGGCCGGCACACGAGCCTCACCACCACCACGCTCTACCCACGCACTCACAGACTAAGACTCGGTTCCGAACCACGATACGAGCAAACTAGAACATAGCGAAGCACGCAATGGCATCTCAGTTCTTGAGGGCAGCGGCTCGCGCCGGGGTTCGATCGCCCATGGTTGCTTCCCGCGGATTCCAGACAAGCGCTGTACTGAGGCAGGATGCAGTTGTTGCGCCGGTCAGGAAGCCTGTTGGCGCTTTTAGGGGAGGGTGAGTGGCCATTCCGCAGTAACGTTCGCAAATGTCGGATTAGGTGGGGATAGCCATCCAAACGTGGTTGGGAGCTTGTCACATGCCACAAGGAAAGCACGAGGGCAACGAAGCAGACATCCAAATGGCGAATACAATGGGAAGGGGCATGGTTAACACACCGACAGATTGTTGGGCTTCCTTCTGGGTGCGACGACATCCGGCGCAGGCATGTACTACTATGTCATTGACGAGTACCGCGTATCGAACCAGCTCTTGACCGAAGACATCTATGTACGTCATCCAAACATACATCCTGTACGCATAGTTTCGAATGGCAGAAACATACAAGGGGGAGTGTTCAAATGGGATGGGCAATGGCTAACAAGAGTAGGCTCTCCAATCCGCAGTCCAACGGATAGAAGGCTACGTCCGCACCCTCGAGGACAAGGTTGATGCGAAGAAGCGGTAAAGAACCTACCTACCTACCTACCTACCTACCTACCGAGCGACACATATGCGAAGAATCTGAAAAAGGCGCTGAGGAGGACATGTACGGGCGGGGCAGGCAGTACCGCGTGATGGGCCAGCGGCATGGGATGCACATGTACATTACGAGATTGGTCTCTGCTCGTTCATTACCAAAGCGGGTATCTTTCGAGTATATCTCTTATACCAAACATATTTTATGCTATTCCTGCTAACATGTTGCGCATGAGTGATGATGTTACGACAAAAAGGTATCGCATTTGCACGCCAAACTATACGTGTGTAATTCGACTGGAGTTCCGGCATCATTGTCCTGCTACGCGAGAGCTGACCTCACTGTTCAGGGTAATCGTGCTTTCTTTAAAGAGACGTCATGGCAAATGCTAAACTGCATGTGCTTCCATCTGCGTTCTATTCCATCAGCTGCACATATCCCTGTGTGAATATCACTTCCCAACCCAAATCAGACCCAACGCCTACCATGCCAAAAAAGACGCCAGATGCACCCAGATATTTAGCCTGCACTGTTTTTTATATTACAGCGCAAGTGGCACGATCCATTCACACTTCGGAGGGGTGACTGGAATATCCTCGTCATCATTGAACCGCCCTAGTTGCGACACGCGCTTGTAGATCTCCTCTAGAATCCTACCCTGCTCTCCCTCATACTCCTCTGGTTTACCCTCCTTGTAACGGTCCTTCGGGTCAATGGCCTTGCCATCTGGTGTGACGCCCTCGACATGGGGACGCGCTGCCGAGGTAGACTGCGCTATCGAGGGCAGCTGAGAGGCAGCCTGAGCAGGGGCGGGTGCATTGTTGGGTTGATTCTGGGGTTGGGTGGTGAACGGAGAGGGAGAAGGTGTGGAATTTGCTGGGGCTGTAGATGTCTGTGTCTTAAGGAAGGGATTGGCGGCCGCTGGCTGCGTAGCGCTGTTTTGCGGCTGTTGGGTGCCGAAAGGTGAGGGTTTGCTTGTTTGGCCGAATGCTGGGGCTTGGGACGATGCGACACCGCCAAAGGGATTTGCCTGTGCAGGTGCTTGTGAGGGTGCTTGCTGAGGTTGACCGAATGGATTTGGCTTCTGTGCCTGCTGGCCAGGCTGACCAAATGGTGAAGGTTGAGGTGATTGCTGGGCAGTTTGACCGAACGGTGAAGATTGACTTGCCTGCTGCGCTTGTTGGCCGAAGGGGGATAGACCTGACGAAGTTTGTTGACCGAAAGGGGAAGAAGCGTTGGCGCCTGGCTGGGACGTTTGACCAAATCCACTTTGCCCGAATCCTGGCTTACTGAACGGGGTTGGCTTTTGTCCTAGAGCGTTTGCCTGTCCAAATCCAGACGCTGCACCTGGTGCCGATGGCTGACCAAAGGCCGACCCTTGGGCCGTACTGCTGCTGGTCTGCCCGAATGCGCTCCCTGCGCCCGGCATCGACGGCTGACCAAAACCAGGGGCCCCAAACGCAGGCTTTCCAAACGCACTACCAGCACCTCCCAGCGCAGAAGGCTGCCCAAAAGGTGATGGCTTCTGACCTAGAGCAGAAGCCGCACCAAAGGGCGAAGCTGACTGGCCTGGAGTTGACGCCTGCCCAAACGCTGAAGTAGCCTGGCCCGGGTTTGGCACCTGACCGAAGGCTGAAGTAGTGCGACCTGGGTTTGAAGGTTGACCAAAGGCTGAAATAGTATGACCCGGATTTGAAGGTTGACCGAATGCGGAGGTAGTTTGTGCTGGATTTGATGGTTGACCGAAGGCTGGCTTGCCAAATCCCGGTGCTGAAGCCTGTCCGAATGCAGAGGGTTGCGAGGACGCTGCTGCCGTCTGAAATGGGTTCGAAGGGGCTTTCATAAAAGGGTTTGTGGCGGTATTAGACGATCCAGTCGTGTTGCTCGTCGATCCGCTCGCTGAAGCAGTACCCTTGGCGATGTCGATGCGATTCGGGTGAATGTCGGCACCTGCCTGGACATAATTGATAGCCCCTGTAACGTCATCCAAGATGGCTTTTACCTGCTGTTGCATCTTTTCGTTCAACGCACCCTCTTCTTGTTGCTGCAGCCTGTTAGTTTTGAGGTAACCAGAGTCAGACTCGGTACTTACTGCTGTAGGCTCGTTGCCGGCTGCTCGTAACGTGTAGTACCGGAAGCGAAGCTCCTCGGGACTAATCTCGACAGGCCCTTCAATGAGCTGACGCGGAGCATCTTTCCCTGGGCCATAACATGAAAGCGGATAAGTTGGGCGCTCCTTACTAAGATCGGCCTGGATGCCGTCCTTGTCTAAGCTGAAAGTCGACGCTTTTGAGTCACGGCTGCCTCCGAATGAATTCGATCCGCTGTTATCACTAGGACGATAGCGGTCGCCATTGAAAGCACCAAATCGGTTGTTGTTGGAGCCTCCGCCAAAGCCGCCTCGGCCTCGGGCTGCATCTCGCGCACTTCCAGGGTGCTCGAATTTGCAGGAATCTGTTTTGCATTAAAACGACGCCCATGAACCACATCTGATCGCTTACCTCCGAACTTGCAAGCGTTCCGTTGATAGAAGGTGCAGACAGTCATGTCGCCTCGGTAACCGTTATGTTCTCCTTGTTCGGATTTGAGAGTTGCGACTCCGAATTGGCTGGGCGAATTAGTAAGGCTAAGTGAACAGCTTGGGTTGGAGAATTGGACGAAAGAGGACAGAATGTCTGGCTGGAGGTTGCGACTGGAATGAAGGGAAACTTCAGGCGAACGGACGACGCGACGCGCTAACAATCAACGCGAACAAAGCGCCTGGTCGTATGCGCTTCAGGCAGCAGTGAATTGTGCTGTACGAATCGCATTATCTGTACGTTACCTCTGCCCGTTGAAGCTTTATCTCGGCGCCCCCGGTCCTCTGCTCGTCTCCGCCCATCTCGATTGATGCATGTTGAACGCTAGCCCGTCGCTCGCAGACGGCATGAAAGTACAGTAAAGGAGATGAGCGAAAAGGAAGGCAGTACCTACGATAGCACGATAATTTCTATATTGCAGGTCACTTGTCGACAAATGTGACTTTTCTTGTGCTTTGTCGGTACTGAAGCTTGCCTCCGGGATGGTGTTCAACGTTGTCGAAGAAGGAGCGTGGTGAGCTAGACTGCATCCAGCATTAGCGCGGCATGCCGAACATTCGGACCTTCCAGCTTCCATCATACTATGTCTACGCATCGCTCGATAATGCATCTTGCGCTATGTACGTCCAAGCGCACTACTTCATACCGCTGTCCAATTCACAGACTCAAAATTCAAGAGTCAAGACTCATCGCAGACATACGGGCCCCAATACGTGGTTGCTAGTCCAGAGCACGCTTCCAACACATTGCTTGGCACGACGCTGTAGATGCACGCTTTCTCTATTCTTACCATCGGAATCTTCGTCGCAGGATACTCGACTGCGCGTTGGGATCTTGTTACGCGCGTCTACGAGCTAGCAATATTCGCCTGGGACCACGGAGTGGTGACTAGGACTGCAAAGGGCTTCGCTTTGCTCTCGCTGCTGTTCTTCCTCTTCATACTGCCAATTGTGCGCATCGCCACCCAGGAGACGGATCTGGTCAGTACGGGCCAATCTCGGACTTGCAAGGCTTTCGTTGACTGAACCAAACAGCATCCGCGGCTTGCAGGCACCGGCATTTCTGCGCGCGAGCAGCTCAAACGACGCGGTTCCTTCTAGCGGGGTAGCAGGATGAGGACATGGTCACACACAATGGGTTGATGCGCGTATTTTGGCCATCAGACGCTCCCAAAGACTCTGCGCCGGGTGTTCTGGTGGGGTTCCGCAACTCGAAATCAGACGTCCTTGTGGTCGCTGTATTGCAAGACGTGGAGTTGCGCCAGGTCGAAAATGCACTGCTTGTAGGAACCTTGCTGCGACACAGCCCGCACGATATCCAAGAACTACTGCAACGATGCGGACACTCTTCCATGTGCGCATTGGGTTTCGTCAACCCTAAGAAGCCAACCGACCAGTCTGGCACCGACCTTCTCACAGTCCATACCGATCCCTCGCTCCGCTTTCCGCGCCTTCGTTACCCCGACGATGCGCTTATGACCATGCAAGTCATCGTATACGACCGGCCACACCCAACGCGCATGCAATACCTCTCACTCAAGCCCATCACGCTCGCCTTGGGGGACAGAACAAGGGTCGCAGGATGGGACATGGCTTTTGAAGAGCTTGAGCGAGCAGAAGAGAGCGAACGTAAGAGGAAGGCACATCTTGTCGAAAAGCTGAAGTTACACAGTGTGATTGCACATCCTCCCACACAAAAAGAGTTGGCGTTACCCATGATCATCGAGCAGGTGAATTGTTCGCACGAGCTCAACGCCCTGCTGCAGAAGAATATTGGTATGATTGGCAGACGCATGAAGCGCGCTTTGAGTGTCAGTGAGCGGGTCGTCGAGTCGGCGAATGATCTCTGGGACTACATTTGGCTTGTACTCCATCATGTATTCAGAGTCTGGATATGGCCCATTGCTGCGCAGCTGTTCATCCTTGGACTTATCACGCATCGTATAATGGGAGAGGCAGTTCTTCAGGTTCTTCATTGGCGGCCAGGCTCTTCCGACTCGCCAGCCTTGAAGGACATATCCGCAACAGCACAGCAAATCGACATCAGATTGCAACAGTCCTGCTACTGGCCCATTCAGTATCTCACCTTGCGCAGGAGGAAGGTCAACTGGGAAAGCATTACCAATAGCCACCCAGAATACATCAGATTCTACAATAGCCTATGGCTGGTTGCGAATGATGTCATAATGGGCATCGCTGTCGGGACGTTCATCATCGAGAACGCTTCGTTCGTAGCGGCTCAAGTCGACACCATCTTTAGCAGCTGGTCGGTCGACGGTTTGCGGCGCATGATATCATGGCTCATGGGATGGCCCGGAGGCTTGAAATTGAACACTGAGTTGGCTGCGTTTCTTGGTGACCTGTTTCTCTGGGTCATCGACTACTGGGCTGGTATGTCCATTATACTGATAGGCACGAGCTGTCACTGACTAGACTTTACAGGCTGCATATCGCTCCTGCGACCACATCTGCCTGCGCTCATCCAGATCATCGGCTTCTCAGCTTTTGCTGGCGCCACTATGCCCATTTCAATCTTCTTAGATCTCGTCTCACTGTTGACGCTGCACATCTACTCATTCTATGTCGCGTCTGCCCGCATCTTTCATTGGCAGCTCATGATCATTATATCGCTCTTTCAACTCTTCCGTGGAAAGAAGCGCAACATTCTCCGCAATCGAATCGACTCATGCGACTACGACTTGGATCAACTGTTGCTTGGCACAATTCTCTTCACATTGCAATTCTTTCTACTGCCGACCGTCTTTGTCTTCTACTTGACGTTTGCTAGCGCACGTATTGCGGTCATCGGACTGAAGGCCACGCTGGAGATGGGTCTCGCATGTCTAAATCATTTTCCTCTCTTCGCGGTCATGCTACGGCTTAAGGATCCCGGACGACTACCTGGAGGAATTTGTTTCGAGCTACAAAACACAACCGAAGCCAGTTTTAATACGACGACAAGCACGACAAAGTCACCACCTACCGCCTATGTGCTACTAAAGGTAAGTGAATGCGCTCGAAGCTACGCTGGATATGAACTCACAGCACGCAGTCGATCCCATTATCGCTTCGCGCAATGTTCCAACCCTACTTTGACCTCGGCGATCGCATACGCAAGCACTACTTCTCGCCCAGTGTCTTGCTATGTCTGGTGTCGGGACAGTTTGTCCCACCCATCCACCGCCGCAATCTATATAGCTTACAATATAGCATGCTACCTGCAAACAGGGCAAGCATAGGCGAATTGTGGAGGAAGTTGACTGAACGGAATGCAAGACCAATGCACGTGTCAAACAGGTATGCTGCAATGCCACTAAGGAAAGACATAATAAACGGTAAAAGTAGAAGAATGACATGAGATTTAGAGTTATCCGCATCTCTCACATGTCTCTGTTTATATTTGTTCCTACGTGTCTTTTGTTCTCATCTTTTGCCCATTCTTTGAAAGCAAGCTCGCTTTATTTCGACACACACACACGTCAGCAACTCTCTCATGTGCTAATTCTAACTTCACGTCTTAACCAAAGCTAAAACTAAAACTTAGTTATCCTTTGCCCAGGGTATTTCATTTTCCTCACATCATATCAAACTGAGAAGGATTGCTGCCCACCCTGCAGCGTGACAAAGGTGGTGGGAGACAACAACCCCTTTGACCTACACAGTCCTCCTCCTCCTCTTCATTGTTACAAGTTTTCTCCTCACTGATGGCTTTTCGGCACGGGATGGATGGTACCTGTTAGGCCGATCCTCCATCGTGGCATTGAACCGAGGGTGGTAGAAGACGAAAGAGACATGTAGCTTCACGTAGTTGCACAAATTTGCATGGGAGGTCGTGTGAGAATTCCATAAATCATCCATGTCTGCATGTAAGCTGGCATGATGTGTTTGCAGTCCCAAACACCTCATCCACCGTAAAAAAAAAAAAGCGCAGTCTGACCCGTGAATCCAACGCTTTCAAGCAACGCCAAAAAGCTTTTGATTTTGACAAAAGGCCACCCTAATGATATGCAAAAGAATAGCAGATTACCTCCTCATTATTCCTGAGCAAACGCGTCATGGCTCCCAGTGATTTTAACTAGCCCTAAACGCCAGATCCTCAATCTCTTCGATTCCACCAATCCTCTGTCACGGGTCGGCCTGGTTTAACCATCGTTAAACACGATTGGGATGAAGCCTCGTTTACAATGTCTCAGCACACCTCCCTATCCAATGACAGGTTCAACCAAACTTATGCCTTTTCCAAGCAGGAGCGAGATCATTCATGGACAATAAGACCCAGCCGTAATATGTATCAACCTGCTAATTTACGCATCCTCGGAATCTCGTGTTGACCAACAAACAGAGTCGGAGTCAGGGGGCTGCGGCCAGTGGTACGGTTTCGGTGTGGTGCTGGCGGGTTCGTCGTCATAAGGTTTCCGGCCCCATACTACGTAGCTACTCAAGGTTAGAATGGGCTTCGTATCTCGCGTCTTATCATAGATGCAACTTACAAGTTGTAGAAGGCGTGTACGCTCTCGTCCACAATCGCGTTTCTTAAATGCGCGAGGTAGACCTCGACCTCGGCGGGTGTGTAGCCCAGCCCTGTGACAAAGTATTCAATCGACCACCCATGCACACCCAACAGCATATTCCAGCTACAAAACTTGCCTAGCAACTTCTCGCGGTCGCCCCTCGGCCATGCGTTGACGGGTATAGCAAAGACCTCCTCGTGTACGTCCACGAAACCAGCTTCTTTGTACCATCTCTTCAGCTTGTCCGCGATACGTAATGGCCGGCCCAGATTATGTGCTGCCTTGTCTTGTAGTTCCGACCACTTGAGGAGCGGGTAATCAGCTGGCATGTCGACAGCACACTGCACTTTTGAGTAAACTTCCTGTGATTCCATCCATCCACCAGGCCCCAGGTTGTTGTAACCCTTTTGTATAATTTCTCGGAAATCGTTGAAGATGCCTAGGGACATGCGCGTGTGGATGTAATCGTACATGGTTTCCGGTTTGGGTACCCACCACGAAGGGCTGAGGATGTCTTCCATGTAAAAGTCGATGTTTTTGTAGGATACGGCTGGTTGGATGGGGGATAAGTCCATGCCTTCAACCTGCTGTTCGGTCAGACTAGTAGCGGAGAAAGGGTTGAATCGCGTACCCGACAAGTTGGAAATTCGGCAGCTACTCATCGTCAGTGGTGTTTCTCCGGGGAAAAGCAAACAGGGCACACACCCATCTCAAAGCACCATTTTCCGGTTCCACAGCCAATGTCGAGCATTCTCTTTGGCTTCTTTGGCTTCAGCGGTGCGAAGTAGTTCTTGTTGTGCAGTAGACATTTCACAAGGTAGTGCTGCATGTCCAAGCGGACTTTCTCTGGCTGTAGACGTGCGAATCAGCGACGGGCCGATTGATGGAAGAGGTGTGTCCACGCAGCGCGTACCTACCTCGTCGTTGGGGAATGGGTAGGCTAGAGGGAATTAGCTGCAGCCTTGCGAAAAGCTCCTCCCAGTCAATGCGTACCTCCGGCGTGGTAGCTATGGTAGGTCCGGCCGTACTTGTTCTCATTCTCGTACATGCTCGGCGAGAGGCTTTGCACTTCGCTGAGACGGGTGAGCGCGCCGGGTGTATGAGGGAGGGAGGAGGGGGGTACCATTCGTCATTTTCTGCATCGGACTGTAGTTCCGACTATATGTTTCCATTAGCTTGGTGTCCCTGCTGGGCGTGCGGCGTACCTCTGGCTCGACCGTCGAGTGTGTGAAGTCGGTGAGATTGGTGGCGCTGGACAGCGGCCGCAGCTTGTCCTTGCGCACAGGGTCCGGGGTCGAGGTAGTCATGAGGTGCTGCTGGTGCGCTATCATGCGCTATAAGACAACGCCCCGAGTCGTGTCGAGGGGGAGGCCAAACCCAGCGGGATGGGATGGCTGATGTCGTTCCCAAGACCCTGGCCTTGGGGGCCGTCACGCCGATTGCGCTAAGCGTGGGCCAGTGAAGCCCGCGGCCCGCGGCCCGACCAACCTGCACCGCCTGTCCGTTGCCAGCTGTCCCAGAGACCCACAGCCAACACCACCACGTCGAATGACAGCTACAGCCTGACGCCGCATGTTACCAGCGCCGTGTGGGTGGCTTTGCACATGCGGCGGCCCTTCCGAGAGATTGGGTGGCACCCACCGACCCCGCCGGTGTGTCTCACTGTCTGGACGTTGCCGTTGTCCATGTTCCATCTTCGCACTCCTGCACTCACGCAGTCTCGTGGGCCTTGGCCGCCTTGCCTTGGTGTGGGCCGGGGGCACAGTTGTCTAGCGCGCACAAAAGAGCGTTCCAAACTGGCTTCTAACCGGTGCCTTTCCGAACTCCAAGCGGCTCCTGCTATTGTCTCAATTGAGGTTATCGTCATCCATGCAAGCCACTCGTAGCTCGGCCTTTTCGGCGCCAGTCCAAGGATTCCGCCGGGCGTATCAACCGACTGCTCCAGTTCTAAATACTTCAAGAGCAAGCTCCAAGCATCTCGTAAAGCTATCCAAGGTGACTGTTCCATCTGTACAGAAAACGTTGCAAGTTTGCCGCCGGCCCAAGTCCACTGCAGCTGACGTCGACAATGCCAGTGGATTTTCTTGTCGACCTCGCACAGAAAAAACTAACAGTAAAGACTGAACACAGAGGATGCAAGAAGCTGGTGCATGGGTACGATGACAACCGTGCATACGTGATTCAGAAGACCATGTTCCCTCTAGACTGGATGAATCCAATAGCACGAGAAAGAAGCTGGAGAACAAAAGATAATGCAAATCACATGGCATAGAGGTGGTCGACCCACCTATGCCCCGCTGATAATGTACAGGTACTCGTGCCAGAGAAGCTTTTGATAACGCATTACTTACCGGCCCTTCTTGACCCAGCCCTCCAAGTTCTCCCGTGTATCGGCCAGCTTGCCCTCGACCATACCAACAGTTCCTTGCGCGTGTGCCTTCCCCGTCTCGATGAATTGAGAAATCCTGTTCTTCATTCGTAGATGCGTGTCTGCGAGGACGGGGTATCTCTCCTCGTAGGTCCAGATAAGGTCTCCGACGTTCTTGGTGGTGATCGGCACCACAAAGTTGGCCGTGGTGATGCCGACAGCGACGGGGACGGAGGCTCGCAGCAGAATGTTCCGGTTGCGCGTGATGATGGAACCTGCCATGGAGGACACCAGGACGTAGAGTGCGCCAGGGAGGACCTTCTCGCCAGATTCCCTTGGTGGGGCTAATGAGCGGATGGTGCTTGTGAAGGAGTGCTCGAGGCGGAGCGTCTCGGTCAGGGCGTTATCGACGGCCTTTTCACCGCGCACAGCTTGCGCGTACAGCGCCATGCGCGCACGACCAATCTGCACTGCCAGGCGATCGGTCGGTGTTGGGCGGTAGGTGGACTCTGGGGTCGAAGACGAGTCTGATGGTTCTGCTAGGGAGGGAGCGGTAGGAGCAGTGGTGTCGATGGGCATGTCATCGTAGATAGGTTTGCGGTCCTGTCTTGACATTAGTATTGCGATCCAATAGGAAACCAGGGCCACCCCCCAAGAAAGTTCCTTTGAGGGTCTGAGGGTGTTCCAACATACAAAGTGGTCCGCAGGTCGCTCCTCTGCGTGTACAGTTCCTGGTGCGAAGATTGCTGCAGCGGAGAGGGCGGCCATGGCGGGGACAGCGGCGCGCTACAGGAGGTCAATACACAGTACTCCATCTTTTCAGGCCTACTCACCTGCCGTAACAATGGTCTGAAAGCCATCTCGAGCGTGGGGCAGGCGCAATGGGTCGAGGTTGGTAATGTCCAACTGGTGATGTTGAGCCCAGAAGACGCGGAAACGGCCGTGCGAGCGCCGCAAGATTCCCGCCTGTCCTCGGCTTAGCTATGACATCGTTCGTCTCGTCTTCTTTCTGCCAGGCCACCCTTCACCCGTGCTACCCAATATGCTTAAGCGCCTCGCACGCACAAAGCAGTCGCCATGGGTCTGCCAACAATGTCTCCAACAATCCCAGCGCCAACGGCGCTTCAACACCACATTCGCCGCCGCCGCCGCCGCCAAAGCACGCGATACTGCGCCGTCGAACCCTCTCTACGGCCTGTCTGCCAGCGGAAAGACAGATGACGACGCCCTCCGTAAAGTTTTTGACAATGCTTCTTTCTGGGATGGCTTCAGGCGCGCATCCCAGACGGGGCAACCGACAGGAATAATAGGCAATAAATACCTTACCCATCCTCAGGGTTTCGTCGACTTCGTCACAGTAACGATACAACGCTGCAATGCCGTGGTGCAAAAGGTGGCGGCAGCGCAGTCGGTAGAGGACTTTATGCATATGGTTAAAGATCTGGATAAGCTCAGCGATCTACTATGTCGGGTAATAGACTTGGCCGACTTTGTAAGAGGCACGCATCCGGATCGCAAGTTCCAAATCATGGCGATGAAGGCCTACCAAACGGTGTTCCAGTACATGAACCAGCTGAACACCACACCAGTACTACACGACCAGCTAAAGAAGGCGTCGGACATATCCGAGGTATACGAGGCATGGACCGAGGAGGAGCGCATTGTGGCGAGGATACTAATGGAGGACTTTTCAAGATTTGGCATTGGCCTAGACGACAAGACAAGAGAGCGGCTAGTAGACTTGAGCGGCGAGATTGCGGACGTCGGAAATGAATTTGTGGAAGGCATGGCACCAGAGAAACTGAACTTGAAGTTCAATTCGTCAAGGCTGCGAGGGCTGGACCCAAACCTCGCAAAGGCACTGACGAAATGGGGCGAGACCAAGATCTCCACCATGCACCACGAGTCGCAAGCCGTGTTACGATTCGTAGATGATGCCGATGTACGGCAAGAAACCTACCAAGCTGTTCGGACAGCAAATAAACCAAGCATCGCGCGTCTAGAAAAGCTGTTGAAACTGCGAGTGGAGTTGGCGCAAACATCAGGCTACGAGACCTTTGCACACATGACGCTAGAGAACAAGATGGCGCGAACACCAGAAGCCGTCAATACATTCCTAAAAGCGCTCTATGAAGACAGCCGACCAGCTGTCCTCGCTGATCTAGAGGAATTGACGGAGCTGAAGAGAGGTGATGCTCACCAAGATAACTTCCCAGACCGCATCAACGCTTGGGACAAATTCTACTACACACAGAAGATGCTGGCGACAATGGAGGGTCACTACAGACAGCGTACGCCCGATTCTCTGTCTGCATACTTCTCCGTAGGCACCGTACTACAGGGCATTTCGCGACTCTTTGACCGTCTCTACGGTGTTCGCTTCGTCCCCAAAGAAACCCAGCCAGGTGAAGTATGGGAAGATGGCGTGCGCCGATTAGACGTCATCTCCGATACTGAAGGTCACATTGCAGTGCTATACTGCGATCTGTACTCGCGACCTGGCAAAACTCCCAACCCGGCACATTTCACTCTCCGATGCAGCCGCGAGATCCTACCTTCAGAGATGGAAGAAATGTCACACATGCAGCATCGTTTCTCCTCGCCCATCGAGGCTGCCACAGATGGCATGCCCGTCTCGTACAACGCAGAACGCAACAGCTACTTCCAGTTACCTACAATAGCACTAATCTGTGACTTCAGCAAAGCCTCGCACTCGCGACCAACACTCCTCAACATCCACGACGTGCGCACCCTCTTCCACGAAATGGGACACGCACTCCACTCCATCCTCGGCCGCACAGCTCTCCAAAACGTCTCCGGCACCCGCTGCGCAACCGACATCGCCGAGCTACCCTCGGTCCTAATGGAGCACTTTGCTTTCTGTCCCCATGTCCTAGGCTTATACGCCCGACACTGGGAAACCGATGCCCCGCTCCCCATGGCAGCCCTGGAATCCCGCCTCGCCATCGACAACCGAAACCAATACTCTGAACTCGAAAGCCAAATCCTCCTCTGCATGCTCGACCAAGCCTACCACTCCCCCATCGCCGCAGACGCAAACTTCAATTCAACCAAAGTCTACCATGACGTCTACAATAAATACGCATCTGTTCCTGAACCTGCTGGTACCGCTTGGCAGGGGTTCTTCGGCCATTTGTTTGGTTACGGGGCTACGTATTACTCCTACCTCTTTGACCGCGCACTAGCAGCCAAGATCTGGAAGGATGTTTTCCAGCACAACGGCCAAGCAGGCAGTTTGGATCGGGAGAATGGCGAGCTGTACAAAAACGAGGTGCTAAAGTGGGGGGGAGGGAGAGATGGCTGGCAGTGTTTAGCTGGCGTTTTGAAAGATGACAAGTTGGCCCAGGGTGGGGAGGAGGCCATGGCCGAAGTGGGGCAGTGGGGAATTAGAGAGGCAAGGGGGAAGTAGTAGAGGTTGGAGGGAGCTTGTTTTCTCTTGTCATGTCTGGACGAATGCATAGATGACGTGTACATGATTAGAAGGTGGACACTGTGCCGAAGAATGCGTGGAACATGTGTGCCATAGACGTGGATTCCCGGTATCAAGCGGATCGCCTGCCCTGGCTGCTAGAATCCCCAACAATTCAGATGTGGAAATCGATTTCATACTCTTCACTACATGCCACTCTATCACCCCTTTCTCATCCCTTTTTCCTTCACATCGACCTCCATACGCCACCACGTCTTGCATTCCTACTACCCGCCCATCCCCCTCCCCCTATCCATAACCCCCGCTTTGATCCTCTCCACAACCTCTCTACCCAACCACCTCAATTGCCCATTCTGCCGACTCGCCGCATCTGCCCACTCAAAAACGCCCTTCAACTCTCTCAATTCCTCCACCTTCCAGCTTTTTGCTAACCTTCCCAGCACCAACCTAGACTCCACGACCGTAGCACCGGGATCCAGCCAACTCTTACTATACTGATCGAGCGGCAAGATGAGTCCCGCATCGCTGGCGGAGATAAATTGCGACAGCGCGGGGAGCGTGAAGATCCAGTGGAAGACGAGGTTTGCAGTCTTTGACGATTGGGCGTCGTTGAGCGCGACGAGAGTAGCACTGAAGGATGTAGCGTAGGTATCGTGAGCGGAGCGACGACGAACGTTCAAGGTTTGGTTGCGCTCGAAAGACTTGAGGTGGAGTGGGTTATGCACGAAGTCTAGAGTTGTGGGCCAGTAGGTTTGATCTGCTGTTTCAAGCCGACTTATCAGATGAATTTCAGGAAGGAGACAGGGTGCTACTAGTGTCTTTGTTTGCGTCCGCTCATCGCCTGCTTGCGTGTTCTTGAAGACGACGGTGATGGGCATGGATATCGCACGTCCTGTGTCCACGTCTCGTACGACCAGACATCTCGGCTCAGCAGCGAGTACCCAAAAGTGGCGGAAAGCTTGTAGATGCGCCCTTGAGTCTTGCACATCCGAGGGGAACAACGGGTAGAAGGCGCACATTAGACTCGCAATGGCCTTGTTGCTTCGACTAAAGGTCTGCGTGCCGCCTGCGATGAACAGAGTACCGAAGGCCATGTGAGCAGCGAGGTGAGAGCCATAGGGGATATCAGGGCCGATACGTCCGTGGAGACCGCGCAGACGACGGAAGACATCGAGGTCGCCTGTTCCTGCCATTACAGTAGCGGCGGCTAGGGCGATGAGATCTTGACAGTTGCGTACTGTGTTCTTGGAGAGCTTCGAGTCATAACGTACAGCGGGAAGCTTGTTGATGCGTATCAATTGATCGAGATATTTGATTAGGAAGTCTCGAACTTGGGTATCCCCTGTGCCAGCATGCTTGAGACTTACGGCCCACAGCAGGCCTGCGAGGATGTTGTAAAACGGCATCTGCTCGCTGCGGAGTCGGGTGATGCCTTTGAGGTCCCATGCTTCACGATAATCGTAAGGCAGGTTCTTGATGATCCATGAATCTGAGGCTTCAATGTCATCCCACATGATGAGGTGTTTGGCGAGAGTGCGGAGGAGGAAAATGTCCGGGCGGACGTAGTCGAACTGAGGAAGCGTGTCCGGGATATCAATCTTACGCGCGACAGTTTGGTCGTGAGTCTTCATGAAAATGAGGGTAATTGCGATGACTGCTCCAGCCGTGGCTTGGTCGAGGATGTGGACGACGTTGACGGGCTTAGGCGCCACAGCCACCGTCATTAGACGCTCAACGATACGCATATCGTGGAGGCCTCGAAGGTCTTTACCCTTGCCCAAATTGATAAAGCCGAGCGCAAAGCCCGCAGCTAGCCTATAAGCTTCATCTCGCAAACTATCTGGCGGCTCTGATGGATCTGGGATTTCAACGTACTCAATTTCTGAGAGCATAACCTCGCTCATGCGACGGTGCTGAGTATTATAGTAAAGTAGACCAATGCCCATCAACCCCGTAGTCTGCGTGTAAGGAGAGAGGTTTAGCTCAGCTGCCCCTTGCGGTAGCATTCTTGTGACATGTACCGATAGTAGTCTTGTCACGAGTGTATCCATGGTGCCCATGAATGAAGCGGCTAAGCCTAATAGTAAGCCTACCGAAGTCATTGTATGTTTCGGAGTGAGGTATTTGAATGACAGCCATTTCGCTATTGTCCTCAAATGGCCATTCAGGCCTAGTCCAAGTAAAAGCCCGGCATGCTTATTTGTCAATTCCGCAGGTTTGTTGTACATGATCCATGAAGTATCGATACCCTGAGCGTCGCGCGATATGCTCAGACCAGCTGCAGCACCAGCGTTGAAGAAAGCCCAGAAGTACTTCTCCTCAGAGTAGTTTTGTCGCTCGGCAGTAACAACATTACCCATTGGCTTCATGAGACATGATGTGGAAAAGCCGTATAGAGGGTATTTCTCTGTTAGCAAAGGCTTCTTGCTGCTGAACTTGATCATTGAACTGCCCAGCGGCAGGGAGAATGTGCGAACCATGACCCATTGCATAAGTGCCTTTTGCCCCTCGAGCATTGCTGCGTCGTCTTGCCGATTGTCAGCCTTGTATTCCGCAACAGTTTGTCGCAAAGGTTCCAGCAGCGTATACGCCTCCATAAATCGCCGATCCTCGCGGAAGATGAGTCGTGTGATATAGTGCCGGTCAACTTCGGATGTGGATTGGATTGGTTCCATTCGATCAGCGCCTTGGCATATAGTGTGGACGTCTCGCGTCGTCCCTACTGCATTAAGCGCTCCGCCCTGTGCGTTCAGGTGGGCATCGTGAGCAATTTCTGCTACTGGAGTAAGGCTAAGATCCAAATCTTCGCGCTGAACGAGTTTGAGCAGTGAGCTTGACCATGTGGTAGGTGGGTTCGCCTGGCATCTCGTAATCGCTTCCATGAGTGGTGCTTTGGCGGCTTCCGGTAGTGTCGCTAGCATCTCAGGAGTGATATTACACGTCTTGATCAGCTCCACTACCTTCCTGGGGCTCGAGGTAGGGTCTATATCTCGGAAGAATCTGTGTAATGCTACAGTTCTGGGCGTGACCCCTGCAATGATCTCATCGATATTGATAGACGAGTGCGGAGAGGCTTTAGATTTCCGTATGAGCATTGCTAGTGTAGGAAATGGAGCATAATGTTGAGATCCTGTGACAGTGCTGAGCCATTCCAAGATTGAAGGGGGTGCATCCCATGGCTGTGCACGTAATCGTACTTTACTGGTCAGCGTGGTCTCGTCATATGCCCAATCCTGGCTTGAGCCACCATCAAGGTCGAAAAAGCCACCTTGTCTCCAATCCCACGCCTCCCAACGTAACCAATGACTGATCTGTGCTAACACTGGTGCGAGATTACCAGGTTGCTTATCAGCAAAATCTTGACACAAAGTGTCCAGCTTGCGTTCTTCACGGAAAAGGTGTAGCGACACCACGATCTCAGACAAAGACGAAATGCGGAGATCTTGCTTTTCAGAAGGAGAGAGCCGCCTCCAATGATCATTGGTAGCTTTGCCGATTGGCGACTGGAGGTACTGACGAGCAAGGTCAAGGCAAGTAGGCATCATGTTGTCCTTGACGCTGATCTGCTGTACGATTGTTGGTAGCTGGTGTTGCGTTGAGTCGCGTTTTGCTGGTGAACTCATTGTGGTCGATTTTGGTCTTGAATGTAAAGCCCAAGCCCAGGGAGACAATCCCCAGCTCTTTGGCTGTGCTGTTGAAATTTGACGACTGCACATGAGACGCCATGCTGATTCCTCATCGTCAATGAGCTCATCTGGCTTGGCTTGGCTTGCAGGACGCCCTGAACTCCTTCGCTGGGTTGGTTTCGCACGAGTGTTGGCCTTCCCTTTCTTTTCATCGATGAATGGTACCGCGAGAGTAAGCAAAGTCGCCACGAAAGCTGTCCAGTCCGCAGTGATCCGCTCGGCTCCGTCATCCAATAATGACTTGTGAATATTCCACCATATCTCCAGGAGGAAATCGCCTGCGTAATTTGGCAGTGCCGTTGATAGCACTCGAAAAAGCTCGGCCACATAGCGATTCGATGGTGACAGGCGTAATACCATCCGATGACGACGCAGCTCGCCATCGGATAAATTTAGCTTCCCATTTGTTCCTGATGGAGACAAACTGTGCAATGACTGGCTCAATATCATAGTGCGTCTTGAGCCAGCAGTTACTCTACTCTGATCATGTTGAATGATGGCATACTGATCGAACAACTTCATAGGACCCAGGCTGAACTTCACTGGTAGGTGGCTGCCCCATCCCGCAGTTAACGATATACAAGACTCTTGAGGACTCCTCGAAGTGAGTTGAGCTATGCGTTCAAAATAGCCGTCACGGATTTTCACAAGATCCAATGTATTGTCTAGCTGCCGCGAGCCAACGAATTTGGGTACACATGCATAACGAGGAGCTGCACTAATCGATCCGGACTGGGTCGCTGATGCTGACGGTGATAGTCTTTTTCGCGTGACCGCTAGCTCGCACTCGAGAGGAAGTTGCAATGATGGGTGTGATATGTACAAGTACAACTTTCTCTCGTGAAGCGTCGCCGAATTGAAAGGTGCATTTGACGTAAGCACCTTTGGTTCATGCCAATCCTATTCAGGTGTCAGTAACAAGGCATCCACAGGAGGATGTTGACTCACCGGAGTATTCAAAGGGTTTCCCAAGGCAAAGAGGCCACTCTTCAGGTGCTGTGTAATCGGGATCTCCGCAATGACACTGATGACCAGCTCCTTGTGGAGTCCATGCCCAGGCCGTGGTCCGTCTTTGGCATCAGGCGGTGCAAACAAATCGTCGAGCTCATCATAGTCGTCTATAGTGTCGAATGTATCCTCATCCATAACATGGTCCAAGGTGTCATCTATCGACACGGCGCCTAGGCTCATTCGGGATGTGACACTACCAGGGGTGGAGGCTCGGTTTCGAGATTGAGAGAAACCACCGAAACTCGTGCGATCTTGACCCAGTGAGTGCCGACTTCGTTGGCTTGCATTAAAACTTGCGTTGAAGCTACCACCGATGCTATTGCGAGATGTTGCAAGGTCCTGGAATGCGCTTTTGTCGAAGCTCGTGGAAAGCTCAGCTCGTGAAAGCAACGAGCTCACCCGTCTGGACTCTTTCGGCTGACGAGTTATGTCAGAGTCAGGGTTGAGCTGTGAAGCAAGAGCGTCGTCCACTGCCTGGTCAGAGAGACGTTCTTTGGTCGTGATCTTGAAGGATGGGGGTTGAGTCTTGCTGCGTGGAGCTGCACCCAAACTTTCTCTCAATCTGTCAGCTCCACGGATTGCTGGTGTAGTTGCCCCTGTTCCTGGTGCAGTGCCACCGTATGAGCTTCGACGCCGAGACTTGCTTATTGGCAGGGGAATGTGTTGTTTGCGAGAAGTTGATATTGATTTTGGCTCAAGGTAGGCTGCAGACCAGATGGTAAATACATTCGTCTCGTGATTCGCTGTGACTACTAGCAGAAGAGGCTTGTCGTTTCCACTGCGATCGAAAAGAAGCTCATTTCGCGGAGAGACGTAGATGATCTCCTCAGCTTTGTCAATGGCCTCCAGTCTCCGATGACCAGAGCCGAGGGTGGTCAACAGGCTACTGCGGTCACCACCCGCGACAACATTGACCACCAACGCCAACTCTGACAGCGGATCTGTGAAGGAATACAACCTGGGTATCGATTCTGGGTTTACAGGCGCAGACGGATTGATCAAGTCATCAAGAAACGTGCTCGCACCGGACAGGCGAGATTTGCCATGCCGCGAGGCGCCGATAGAAGAGCCATGCCTGCGATAGGGCTTGGAGAAGCTCTGGGAGACTGAGAAGTGCTGTGAGAGGAAGGACTGGTTTGTGGTAAGAAAGGAATTTGGTGGAGCTGACGGCAACTGTGGACTCGTGGGCACAGGGTTGAGAGGAGCAAGTTTCCTTTGCACAACAACACCGCGTGCTGCAGGAAAGGCCTTATCCACCTCGAATGGGAGATTTACAATGTGTGTAGTGCCCGAGAGAAAGAAGACATGTGCTTGCGACTTCAAGAAGACGACAAGGGCACGCGACAGAGTATCTGCTGCGGGCGGTGTAGCGTTGATGGGCGCAGTGGGATCGGTAGCCGGTTGTGTCCCTTGGGTCAGGAAGCTTTTTGAAGGGTCGGTCGCGTTGTGTTCTATCGAGTTGTCGGTGGCCTCGTTGGCGCCATGTGAGGGCTCGCCTACCAGGAACCATGTCAAGAGAGCTTGTTTCACTTGCTCTCTCTCAATCTCGAAGTTGAAGACCTTGCGTATGACGCCGCCCCGCGACCAGATCACGTGGTACTCGGTGGTGACAAGCTCGTCGGTATGGCCTTCGGGGCCGTCGTCCATGTAGGTGTCCCAGACATAGTCGCCGTCGGTGCTATCGTGGGTGAGAATGGATTCTTGGACCAGATACTGCAGAGCGGAGGGCTTGTGAAGCCCGATGGAGCGAAGGGAGGCCATGCCGAGGCTCGTTGCGCAACATGAGGGAGGTGTGGGTATCGTGTGGGCGTTGGGGTGATATGGGCGCACTGCGAGGTGACGCGCTGTGGTCGAGCGCGACTTCCCCAGAGAATTGTTGACAAACTCGGCAGCACCTCCGACCTCCCTTCACCCTCACGCACACATGGAAGCCGCGCACCATCTGCAGCCCTCAGACAACTAATGCGACGATAGCCATAGCACGTTGAAAACGCCTAAAGACGATTGCACGTAAAGCAGAAGCACCCTCCTTCGCCCCTTCATTGTGGCCTAGGCGGTGGCTAAGCTCACCACCATCGAGCTGTAAGCATGGAGCCAATGGTCGCATCAAAGGGAAAACTCACCCAGCTACGGTGCGCCTTCTTTTTCTTGTTACCCACTCATGCGGACTGCTGACATGGTGTCTTGTAGATACGAGCTTCCGCATCGCGTACACAACGCTACCGTGTACCCTGTCAAAGCCCCCAACGGCTCGACCATCCTACTGTACGGCCACGAGACGGGTGTTGGCATCCTTTGGAGAGGCGGACGGCCACTGAAGAAGACTGCGCCGCCTCCCAAGCAGCCAGCGAAGCCAGCAACAGTCAACGGAATCAGCAACAATGCCATTATGATCATCGATTCCGACGACGAGGACGACGAGCCCGCGAAAGCCGCTGCGGAGCCACCACCCAAGGCAGCGTTCGAGGATGAAGAAGAAGAGCTCGATCCAGATCAGCCGTACGCCTCCATCGTTCAGCAACTGTCTCTATCCCTCAGCACCCAAGTCCTGCACATGGCCGTACCCCAAATACCGAGCGCCTCTACCCTCAGACCCGCAGACACAATCCCTCCCATATTCAGCAAGAACATCGTCTTCGCCGTCGCATGCGCCGACTCTACTGTGCGCGTCATCACGTTGCCTTTGAGCCCTCCTCCACATGGCGCAAAAGACAAGCCATACAGCGCAAAGTCACAATTCGGCGAAGATATCGTCAAGTTTCACGGTCATCAAAGCATCCCGAGAGGCGTCACTATGACGTGGACTGCAAGGGGAGAGCAAGACTCTGTAGACGAGCCAGAAGACGACATGGACATTGATGAAGAGGAAGAGAACACTGCGACTTCTGTCTGCAAACACCAGCCGCGTGCCAGTCAAGGTTTCGACTTACTCGTCGCCTCGCACTCCGCTGAGCTGGGTGGCTTGCTCAAGCTCTTTCGCTTGGAGTTGGCTGAGACGTCACTAAACGTCTCCCATCCAGTTGCACCTTACAAGACACTTACCCTCAGCAGGCCTGCCTCTCGCATTGCCTTCAACACTGCCCAACATCCGAAGAGCCGCCATTCCCAACTACTCATCACGGACTCAACAGGCACTGCGCGCATTTACGATCCTTTTGCGTCACCACCTCTTAGTCGACGAACAAGCGGCGGCCGTAATGAGCCTGGCGCATTCGTGGGAACATTCAGGTCATCTTTCGAGGGCGTCAAGAATATTGCGCTGACCCCTGCTGTTCTCGCGTCGCGCAAAGCTATCATCGATGCAGCTTGGGCTTCCGATGGACGTCACATACTTGCATTACTAGCAGATGGTGAATGGGGCGTCTGGGATGTTGACCGGTCTGGGCCAAGTCCCCCAGCCGATCCATCGGCCTTCTCTCTCCGAGGATATGTCGGTACAGCGGAGAAAGAGGGAGGCTCTGGAGGCGCATCGAGTCCGAAGCGTGGAAGCCGCAACTCGTTGGCTCCAATGACACCGAATACACGTAAGCGGAAAGAGGAATCACTCTTCCAGGGTAGCGCATCGAGTTCGACGGCAGCAACTAGAGGCGGCATCTCCATCGCGAGCATCACATCGACCAATGGAACATCAGACGACTCAGTGCTTATATGGTATGGATCCGAAATTTGCAGGATAGCCGACCTGACCAAGTTCTGGAGTCGCACTGCTTCTGCCAGCAGCGGTGGTTCCTTACCAGGCCCTGGTCTTCAAGTTCAGGACGTTGCACTTTGTGGGGAAGCCATCACCTCCGTTTCACAGTTTGATACGACAACCCAAGCATCCCGTATGGCCGTCGCCAGGGATGTTCTCATCTCAGCAGAGCACCGTCTCATCATTACCGCCAGCACCAGTCAGTCTCTCGGGCGCGATCTCAACGCCATGTTTGCACGCGAGCAAGTCGAAGATGATGCATCGAACCGAACAGACCAGGCTCTTCTTACCCATGGCGAGCTTGATCTCGGCGGCATGGACAGGGTGCTCGAGAGTATGGAGGGCAGCGGGACCAGTGGAGCCGTTTCCAAGAGCCTGACCATGGGCGTACCTCGGAAGGTTCTCTTTGCTTCTTCTGCGGCTTGATCACAAAAAGCGACATGCTGGAGATAAGAGCGATATACCCTGGAAGAAATGCTGTCTGGTAACAAGTTCCGAGAAGCCGGTATTTGAATACGATATCCCCAATCCATCATCTTTACCCTTCGGAGCCGCTGAACAAGCGGCAAGCAGTTCCTTGTGTCATCACACATTTCCCGTTCATCTCGTTCCATCTCGTTCCGTCTCCCCTTAGTTTGGCCCTATCCTTTCTTTTCTCCAATACCTTCCCCCCTCCCATCCAGAAGAAACCAACCCAACAAATATTCGCGGCCTAAGGTGGAGCTCAGCGACCAGACCCATTCCTGCTGCTCAGTATAGCCTAGCGATACATCAAACACAGTGCCTACCCACAGTCGCCGACATTGACCTTTACCCCTAGTAGCCCTCATGCGAACGGTTCCCGTAATGTAAGGGTCTCTGTCTGGATAGCTAGGGGCGGTGCGTGCACAATTCCCCTTTTTCAATGACTCTAGACCACTCGTTACCTAGCCGGTCCGAGGACGTCGGGTAAGGATGGTATACGTTTGGGGAGGAGACGCGCGGCTACATGACGTGCATGTCTATTATGGATGCGTACGGCATTGTGTCTGCGTGGTATGGGCATGTGCGACATAAATAAATAAAAATGTAATAATGAAGCCATTACGAACACAAAATTTTGGCGATGCACTTTATGCGAGTGTCCATTCTCATATTCGATATAAAAGCATGCCGATTGATCGAGCTCTACTGTTTCCTGACCTTGTTAAACGCTAATGCTAAACCCTCAACACTTGGACAGACTACGCCTCTCCACTGACAAGGAATGTGCATAACGGTATGCCGTGATGTGTTACACGGAAAGCACAAATCAAACGCTCTCCACCACCCTCCCGACAAATCCCTCCAGTCCAGCCATACCCTTCGCTCCCCTCTCATTGCCTCCGTAAAGTCCGGGCCCACCACCGGGCATAACCAATACTTTGGCACCCATCTCCACAAATTCGCGTGACGCAATAAACTGGAATGTCACTATGACGGCCGGTGGCGCAACCACGGTCGTCGTCGACTCCTCCATCTCATCGTCAAAACCGAACCCAAAAGTATCATCCTCGTCTGCGCCATGGTGGGTATTGTCCGTGGGATGGGAACCTTTCGTCCGTTCGGAAGCAACGGATAAGACCTTGGAAGAAGCTCTCACGCTAGCAATGTAGACCACGACTGCACTGCCAACGCTGAGGTCCTTGACGCCTTCTGCCTGCTTCTCCTCAAAACGCACTGTGATGAGTTTGTGCGCCTTGGGCTCGTGAGCCGCCAATACCATGCCCTTGCGTATCCTATTGATGGACGGACTAACCATCGCCGTACTGATGAGTACAATACCCATGGTGCCAACCTGACCAGCGTGCAATTTCCGTACAGGGAGGCGGAGATTGCGTAACGATGTGATTCGCACACGTCGCCACTCACTGTGTCGGTCGCGCAGTGAAGCATTAGTTGATTTTGTATTGAGTGCGCCGGGAAACGACCTTGACTGTGGCATTGAGGGCTTACGACTTGGCCTTGCACTGCCGCTGTCGCTATCGTCTGAGCTGGTATCAACAAGGTATGGTCCTAGCAGCAGCTCATCACCGACGGCCAAGGATCCGTAACGGAGGTATCCTCCAATGATCGCGGATCGATCAGCAGACGCATCCGTGCGGGCGCTGTAGACGTCTTCGATGTAGAAGAGTGGCGATGTGGAAGTGACTGCTGGAGGGGTTATTTCCGTAGGCATGGGTAGTCTTCGAAGAAATGCGTGCAATTTTTGTATTCCTGTTCCTTTTACTGCACTGGTTAGCACCACTGGCACTGCTGCGAGTGGCGAGTCTACAAGTAAATCTAGAGTTTTCTCGGTCTCCCCAAGATCGGCTGCCTCGACGGTATGTAGATCGGCCTCTAACACGGATGTTGACGGGTCAGTGATGAGACAAGGCCTCCGCTTATGTTCCTTCAATGCCGAGAAAAGTTTTTGCAAGGTGCTTTTCAAGCCGTTCTTGGTAGCTAGATCGTACTTGGTGATGACAATCACAAGTGGCAGTTGTAAGGCAAGGCAGAGTTGTAGATGTGCATGTGAAAGGTCCAAATCCGCTGCTGCTGGCCCGAGCAGCTCTTCAGACGAAGGTGAAGCTCCGAGCTTGCCTGAAGACTCGTCGGTGTTGTCAGCTGGGACGCACAGAAGTGTCCAATGTGGTTGCCTGGTAAACAGATTAGCAAACTCCAGAGTACATCTTTTAGAAGCGGTAGCAGAGAGTGGAGACCCCCTGTATTCAGAGAGATGGGAGTAGTAGTTATGATATGCGGTGATCACTTACCAGCCGACGATTCCACGGACCGTGGTGCGTCTGAATCGAGGGTGTCCGGCTGAGTCAGAAAGAAACACCAACCGGCCATTCTCCGCTGACTTGACCGCCGCGTGGATGTCAATCCATGAATCGATATCCCCTGAGCCATAGCTGATCACTTGTAAGTGATCTCCTTCGTCACGATATCCTATCAACTCTTGGGTAACAGAGCTGGTCATCCCCGATGCGATCTCGTGTCTGTGTTTCAGCAGACTCAAGCGACTCTTTCCTCGACCATTGTCTAGCGTGGCAGTGGACAGGGTGCCGAGTAGGGTAGATTTACCAGACATGGTCGCACCAGTCACCGATACGCGCATCTGTTCGGTGACTCCTTGAGACTCCGTGGCCAGTGCCATGTCGCTAACACCGGTTTCCAGAGTATCATCGCTTGTATCTTGCTGAGTCCTTTTCGAATGATCAACCAAGTGCTGTTCTGGGCGTACTAGAGCTTCGGCAACCAGTAGTTGCGATTTTACCACCCTTTGATGTGGTGTGCCGGAATCCTCTATCCACTCGCAATCGCCCACAGGAACCCTGCGCGTAACCTCAACCCCACAACCTAGGCTTGCAGCCATGGCGCGCAAATTGTTCAAACTCTCTTCCATCTCGTCTTCTGCTAGACCAACGATGGTTCCGTCGTCGGCGACTCCAATTTCGTAAAGGGCACCATTGCTCTCCTCCAGTCCGGGCAGAAGCCGTTGAGGCATCTCAGCGGCTGACAGACGTGCATCGTCAGGGAACTCATGAATAACAGGTGCCATAGAAGAGGGCATATGATTTGGACATGACTGTTGTAGGCGCCACAGCAGCTGAGTGGTCAGCTGCTCGAGACGATGCTGTTTTGACTGTGTGGAGGCCAACGGAGGGGGAGGATTTGAAAGGAGGCCTGACTCTGATATGCTGCGACCCATGCCGAGTATAGGTATGTCAGGCCGGCGCATAGACCCGGAGATATGGCGTCCAGTGCTAGCGCGTGTGAATGACCGCCGCCGCCTGAGCAGCAAATGCAGCTTGTATTCCGTAGGCCCATCCTGAGGCTCTGCCTCCAACCTTGTGATACCTTTATAGTCTATAGCGGCGGTAGGTGTGATTGTGTTCAATCCCGCTTCGCCTCTAGTACTACCGACCGGCGAAGAAAGCCGTTGGGAATTTGTTGACGGAATCGGCGATTGTGCAATATCGCCGACGGTTGTGATTTCCCATGGCGATGAGACCCTTGGAGGATCAGGATCGAAAGTGAAGATGGAAGCCATGATGCGTTTTAGGGACGGACGTCTTGGTGGTTGTATTCCTTAGCGGATGAGGTGATCGGGGAAGTACCAGACTTGTCACGTTGTGCGGTGTCGCGTTAGCCCAGTGTGTAAGCGTGATAACGATCGTGAGTTGGTGTGTAAGAGGTGCGTTCGGAATAATTGCGATAATAAAGGAAGCATAGTGACGGGTGTCGGGTGCAAATGATACGTAGGACTTCGTCAAGCAGTGACTAGAAACAACTCGTTGGGAGTTGCGTGAAGGTGCCAAGCTGGCGTTCACAAATCAGAGAAAGACATTAGTGTGGACAACTTATTGATGGTGACGCTGTTGGTAACGGGAGAGGTGCGATGGCATGAGATGGGTGACGACCGTTGGAAGTATGGAGGTTTCAATGTTAGTCATTGGTCCTAGCTTGCTCACAGTGCGGGGGAGTCACCGTCCTGCGGGGCGGGCCATCATCCATCGCTCTCAGCCTCAAACATGGATCACTGCAAGGCTAAACGTCCTTTTGTCGCCCTTCTAGCTTGGGGAGCTCGGGCAAATTGTGCCATTATCGAGTTCGCTCTGGTTCACGATTAGGATTCTCTTAGTCCATCGTGCTTGTCAGGTCGATGTTGACAGGCTTGTTAGCGAACTGTATCCGGCACATTGTATGAGACTAGAAACAGCGAAATCATCTCTTGCCATACATGAGTGTATCTTATACTACAATGAAGATGTGGCGTAGCAAAAGTAGAAAGGACAGAACTGCGGCATGATGCAGTTGCGATTCAGAACATAATGGTAACACCGTCAGACTTGCAGAACGGTTACAACTCTGGTGTATATCGCTGCTGCGTGCTTGGCCATTCGAAATCATGCCCGTATGTGCGGCTCTGCCAGTTGGTAGGTATTCAACAGCATGCGTAGCACTCAATACATGCCACCGTCTTGTGGGTCGTTGGTGCATGACTATCGTAATCGTAATCGTAATCGCAAATAAGCTGGACGCGTCCTCCAGGCATCAGGAGGTTGAAAACGATAGTAAGGGCCATTTATGAGAATGGCTCAACAGTTGGTAAGGCTGCCTAATCATATCCGTAGCAGCGACTAACACAGTGCGCCACATCTTGGTCTCAAAATGGCATTGCGTAGCTGTGTACGCAGCCTATGTAGCTATTCTGACAGTCATGCCCGTGAGCACAAAAGAAGCATTGATACACACTACATCGCAAAAGCATCCCTGATGTCAACGCAGGGTGGAATACTTGGTCCCTCTACGGCGGTTGAGGCTGAAAGGCTACCACAAGCATACCCTAAAGATAAATGGGATGTTGTTATCCCCGTATTACGACTATACGATGGCGGCTTATATCCCGCCCCCCTGATATGGTTACTGGCCGCCATGTGCGATTAATCTGTTTCCACGCGTGTGCCGCCGCCTCAATGAAAGCGTCAACCCGTCTGACAGACGGCATTGACTTTAACCGGCTTTCTCGAAGGTGACTGGTGACACTGCAGACGTATCCCGCAGTAGTGGGCGGGCTACGAGCCTTCCATGGCCCTGGAGCAGCAGCAGCCCTTGTGCAACCTGGACCATGCAGGTCAGCCTTGCGTTTGTGCAACTACACGCTTCGAAACTCCGGCTATTTCTCCTGCAACAGCTCACTACTCGTAATTCAGCTGTTGGTGCTTGAGTGTTGACGTGCATTGTGTTGTCGTAGCCTTTTGGTAGCCTTTCTGGCTGCGTGAGCTGTGTCCTATCGTAGTCGACCGATGACAGACCGCTTATTTTGGACACCCGCCCTAGGTGGCATCTGTCACTTGCGGCGCGGTGCTCTAGACACGCGGACCCATTTCGGATTTGGATGCACTCCCGACTCTTTTGCGCTTCTCGAATACATTGCTGAAGCGCTCAGAGCATGCGAGGTCTCCACGGAAAGAATCTTTGCGTGTACACATATACCACAATTTCGTCAAGATGGCATGACATGTACTTGGCGAGATGTCCATCTTTTCTTGGCTCCATTGTGCTGGACTTTCTCGATTCATGTAGGCAATCTAGAAGGCAGTTTTGCTGTGGTGCGGGGCGGGTTTACGGCCGCCTGAGGAAAACGTACGATTTGGACACTTTGAGGAAGGCAAAGTGAACAGGGGGCGTTTACTGTGCCGCCGGCAATGATGTCCTAGGTCAGCAAACACTCCGGGCATCAAGGTCCTGAAGACAGTTTTGCATCAATGCAATTCCGTATGCAAATTAGTGGGCGGACCGATAGCTCGATCGTGCCCACCCTGGGCAGTGGGCACCACAGATGGTGGAGTGAAGTGATACACGCTGCGGCCTTACTTCGAGTTCACTCCGGTTCCCATATTCCGGATCGTCCGCTGCATTACTCTGTTGGCCACTCGCCTGTAGGAAGCTGAGATTTGAGCCGAACGCAAACGCTTTTCACGTGATACCGAATGTCCATTGATGATGGACAAACTTTGGGCTCCCCATGTCCCATCCTTGCCAAAGCCCACCGAGGGATCAAGTGACTGTCATCCTTCCCGCGCAGCCGCGCCCCGCCGGATAATCCTTGCGATTCTCTCCCAGCTCGATCCACACGTCAGCAAACGGCATCAGGTTCGCACTTTGCTGGGGGGGGGACAAAACAGGTTGGAACATCCAAGGCCCTTTCGCGTCATTGATGCCCGGTGGTTGAAATGGACCGAAACCCCGTGCTTAGGCACATTCTTTGCACGAAGCGGTCAGGAGCCAATTACCAAGGGGTATTTCCAGTGACTTGGTTCCGAATTCACGCTAAACTTGCTGGATTTGCACAGTACTGTACATGGCTAAGCGACTGCGACATGACCATGCGAACCGCATTCTGGTTACAAGTCCGTCCCAAAGTCGGATGCGTATCGCCATCTGTGTGTCAGTGCGGGTCCTGTGCCGCAAAGCCAGGGCGGAACATGAATCATGACACGCATACCTCTCCTCTAGATCAGTAATATGGCGTTGGACCAGTTTCTGAGCTGCAGTGGCTGTCTTGGCAACATGCAGGCTGAAGCTTCAATCACGCACTTTGATGCAAGTCGACTCGAGCTGCCTACCGCAACCAGTAAGCCACCGAACGTGTGTTTAATTGCATATTGCATATCAAGGCCGGCAATATCTACGCCACCGGAGCATGCACATGTGCTTCTGCACCTCGGTGTTGGAAACCAGGCCGACATGCGGTTGACGGCTTCCGAGACAGCTGGCCATTCACATGGCATTTTGTGATTCCGCTGCCCGGTGATGTCAAAGTCAAAGGGACGAACGAATCAGCACTAACACCGCAAGCCGTCGCTGTACCGATGACATGGCTCACCTGAGTACAGCAGCCCGGACTACGGTTGCCGACCTTTGAACTTGACAACCTGGCCGACAATGCTGCGCGTTAGTGGCCCCTCTCCACAGCGGTGGGTGCTAATTGCAGGGCTTTTCCCGCCCCAAGTCGTGGCGACAACGGCCCGCTAGTTTGATCGTTTATTCAAGTTCAAAAGGAGCCGTGCGAGGTTGTCGGCAGCCGTGCTCGCCTGTTCATGGCTAATGCAATGTGAAACCGGCTCATGGTCATTGGTGTGCATGGCGTGGAGAATACGGCGCGTCGCAACCCGGCTACGAGGCCTGTCATGTACATGGGGCCTGCAATGAGATCAGTTGTAAGTCATGGTTAAGATTGCAGTGCTGAAACCTATCGGAACCGCCTTGCCTATCGGAACTGCTTTGCGATCTGGTGTTGCTCGCTGAGTTGTGGAGGCCGGTCGGTAAAATTTCCTCTTCGACTTCAGCTTCGAGTCTTTGCACAGACGTTTCGCGCGGCAGTGCCGAACCATGTCGCGCGGGACAACGTCGGCTGTGATTCTCTGAGTCTGTTTATTCATGGACCCTGATATGCAACAAAGTACTGGCCGATGATTCTGTGTTAACCACGTATTCGGATCATCGCAGGGAAGGCCTACTAGGGCTCCCCCCAAGCAGCAGGAACATGGAGTTCCTGCTTTCCTCGCTCCTCCAAATCCTCCCGCAATCCGTCGACGGCCTGGCGGCCAATGCCCTCCTTTGTGATCCCGTCTTTGTTGTAAGACACACCATTTTGGGAAGACTTCATTTGAAGTCTTCAATGTACGAATGTGATCCGACGTGTCATAGAATTCAAATTGGTACGGGATAGGATGTAAAGACCGCTCATTGCAGTAGCTTTACTCCCTGTTTGGAAAAGGTAGTCTTCACGACCCCAAAACTGTGTATACATATTTATCGTGATTAGAGTAAAAAACAGGCGACTGATTACATATAATGCTTCAAACGACTTGCCGGTCGTTGGATACTTGAGTGAAGCCCTAGTTCGCACGCACCATACCGAAAAGCCTTCGTGGAGACTGAACAGTGCAAAAGCCTGCCGCGTGTGCGATAGCTTGCAGAAAGGACTTTCGCTGAGTACATGTGTGCCCTGTTGAGTATATGTCACTCAACGGGTAAGTTCCTGAATCACTGAGTGACCCACAATGGTATAGTCGCCTACTGGTGTGCCTCCGCTTAAATACACCCACGTTGTACGTCGTTGGGTCGGGACTCAGTGTCTAGGGCCATGCTGTGCCATTTCGCACTCGGCGCGTTCGCCCAGATGGAGCGGCACTTTGCTCCTGCTCCCTACGAACTGGATAGCTCTAGGTAGATCGAACGATGAGATGCAACACTCGTCTATCCACTTGTTTCTGACGCTCTTCTTGGTTTGCATTTGTCATGCGCCATGTGTCCGTTCCTTGCAGTAGTACGTGTAAATTCGGCTCCACACCTGGGGCAGGAGCTTTTCGACGCGGTTCCTGATTTTTCTCGTTGATGTCGTAGAAGGTTACTGAACGTAGAGAACTGCCGTCCATTGCACCCGTGCTCCCAACACTGTGGCTTCGGTCGGGAGTTTACAACACGTGGCATTACTGAACTACTTTGCGTGTTTGGTGATGAAGATAGTGCAGGTACCGAACCACTAGGTGGTTGAACACTCTGCAAAGACTCGTACGATGGATACACGGCAGGAGTCGTAGTTGTTGGTGGGTACATTGTTGGTAGTGGATGATACTCGTTGGAAACATAAGAAGTTGGAGGGTACGTTTGTGAACTACCTTCTGTCAGTGGGAACCTCCCCTAGACTTTTTAGTCAACTTACGACGAGTAAGCATTGCTTCCCAATGACTGGCTCGGTACATTACTATGCGGCGCTGCGTACGTGTAAGAATGTGCCGTAGGAGCCATGGGAGATGAATGGCTTCGCATGGGATCAGCAGGCTGTTGTTGCTGATATGGGCTCCGTGGAAGTGATGGGTGCTGAGGCTGATATGGTGGTAGAATAGTGTGTTGATCGGGTCTTCTTTGCTGGCTTTCATTGTGCACCGGACTTGAAGCATAAGACGAGCTGTATGGATTTGAATTTGAAGACCTTGGTTCCATGTAAGATTGCAGCGATGGGTAGCCTGACGAGTAGGATGTCTGTGAAGAGCCGTAATGACCCATTCCGTACTGCGAAGGAGGCATCATGAAGCCCAAGGTGCTGCTCATATGAGAAAAACGGTTTTGGGTCATGGTCGGTGGGGTAAAATACCTCATATCTTGCAATTCTAGAAATGATTCTTTCGGCTGCTCAAAGTCTGCAGACGATTGTAGTTCCAGATCTTTGCTGCCAGAAACAGACGATGATGGCGATGAGACGAAAGTATGCGCTCGCGTGAGCTGGCCTTGTGGGTCGCGCGTCCTCTGGAGGCTAGCACTAGACGCGAGTTCCGAGTTGGAGTCTCGAAGGGACTCGTGATGAGGGAAATCTAGTGTTTGCGCAAATGAAGAATCGTTGGACCGGTTACGGTCAGAGTTGAATGGATGAAAGGTATGGTTAGGTGGGATGTCTTCGAGAACGTGTGAAGTATTCCAGGCTAGTGAAAGTGGGTGCGACCCGGGCGTTTGATAATCAATGGGATTGTGGCGGGGCTTTGGCAAGTCTGCGGCACGGTGGGAGCGAGCTTCTCTTATTTGTGGAATTTCTGGTGGCTGAACAGATAAGTTCTGGTCGGCACGGTCCCTAAGTCTTCGTGAGATGGTCGTCGTCTTGGGCTGATGTGGTTTGGAAGACCGATGGGTCATGTTCAACAACGGAAAGGCAACATCTGATGCGGAGGGTACCAGTGGGGTAGACGTACGTTTGTGTTCCTGAATACGGCCCGTCGGGTGAAATTATACCAGCCTTATGACAAGTTGACTACAAGGCAGAATCACGAATCTAACCTTGACGTTTGACGGTGCCTAGGTGGTCTGCGCCCTACATGGGGGATACTAGATGCACAGGAACAGAGCATCTGAGCTTCATGATCCAACAGCAACAGAGCCGGCTTTGCGGCTGCGGACTGGTTGGAGCCTCGAAGGATCCATACCCTGGTTTTGAATAATCCTAGCCCTCCGACCGTTGACTAGCCACATGACGTGCACCCGCGATGGGTGCCTGGCAGGTCTGGGCCGGGGGTACCCACACACCAGGAAGAATTGCGTGACTCTCTAGGTTCGAGGAAAGCAGGAGGCATGCCTGTAGTTGTGCCAGCGACATCTTCGCCATAACCACTACCACTACTCCGAAAGCCTGCCCCTGTCAACCATCAAATGATGCCATCGCCGTATACAGCGTTAGCCAAGCCACGAATGCTGGCACTGATGGACGCCCTAATCACCAAGCAGAGGGTTGGTGGCGCCCATAATCCCGCGCCTGTGACGAAGAGCCAAACCGTGTTAAGCTTGGTGTCTGGGAATGGCCTGTCAGATCTCTCTGCGTTAGCCGCGGGTGGGCCGCGGCGATGTACGATAGACAGGATGTGGGTATTTTCGGGTAAGATGCAGTCGAATGAGGGGTGGCATATGCCCAGCTTCATCTCGAAGATTACGGACACCGCCACGGGAGCATGCTGTCCATCAACCCTAATCGCGTGTCATGCTCTGCCGATGCACAGCTCCTTATGTGGTTCTAAATTTGGCTCGCTGCAGTTTCGCCCGAGCCGGTCAATGCCTAAGCGGCCCGTTGTCTTTCGGAAGCAGTGCCGTTAATGTGAACGGCGAGAACTTGGCGGCGCGCCAGCAGTGATGGTGCTTCTGGAAGACGTCGCGAAGCCTCAAAGAAGATACGTGGCCTTCATATCGAGACTGTGTGAAAGTACGAAAAGGATTGACTGAGACCCAAAGGTGGGATGGGACGTTGAGGAGTCCACGTGTTTGAGATTTCGGAGAGACATGCAAGTGCAGCCTTTTACGGTAGGCGTCTTGGCCCACTCCGAGAGAAGCTTGACCTTTGATGTGTTTGCGGAGACTGGAGTTCGGCTCCGTAGAACCAACGCCATCGCGGCCCTGGTGCAATGAGTGAGCGCACAGCTACGATTGTGTGGAGAGGGTCGTGGCGCTGCCAGTGCCAAGGCCGCTTTGATTGGATGGAGCCCTGGTCTTCGCCAACTGCAACTCCACGCCTGCCCCTAAACATCATCTCATCAAAGCCACAAATCACCATCGCCGAAAGTAGCGGGTCCTGCCTGTTCTCGATTTTGAGACGGGCCAGTTTTGCGTGGATCCACTGCGTCGGAGGCGACTTATACCCATTTCGTCCTTGTGCGACCACGCAAACGATGCCAATCATTTGACTTCATAGCTTCGATATTGTGCAAGTCAGTCTCCACCTGGCTGCTGATACCACCGCCGCGAACATCAATCTCAGTATACGCGATAACCGCCTGATGAACCAAAAGCTCACCATTATCTAGGCCCCCCGCAGACATCTCCGTTGTCGCTAGTTGTTAAACGCATCACGACGGGGACAGAAGTCCTCAGCCCTGGATGCACGTACATTCACATATATAGTTCTCAGCCGCTGACACGCCTGATGTATCAAATGAAGCTGAACTCCAAAGAGATGCACCCACGCCACGCAGCACGGAACGGAGTTTGTGCGAAGCTAGGATAGCCTGGTATGGCCCTGGCAAGTCACTATGTCGACCAAAGGACCATGGCTTCTATAGCCATAGTGACTATAGCAACACTGTGAGTTTCTCCAAGTGAGGCGGAATTCTGTGCGAATTCGCTGCGTCAGATCGAGGGAGCAACTGGCTTGTTCAAGCACACGCCTCCAAGCGGGAGGAACCGTCTCTGCTCCTAGTACAGTGCACGTTGTATGGGCGCAACTCGACAAGCTACAACAGCAAATATTGACCCGAAGTTGACAGAAAGTTAATATATCAGCTATATACCACCGATTATACGCATCGTATGTACATCCGGTCAATGGCTCTGCTCCTACATCGTTATTCCACTGCGAGTGCGCGCCTCAACAGACACGTGAAGCATGTTTTGTCTCCCGCTTCATCGTAAGCCATTTTATTTTTAGCGACCAAGCAAGTTCCTCAAAAATTGGATCCAAGCCTCAGCATTGATCACTGCTGAAATGCGATCTCGCAAAAAACCACGCCGTATCACAGCCGTCTTAGGCCCGCCACGCTGCGCTTCACTGCCCAACCGCCCCAGAGCTTCATGGTACCCAGTCAGTAGCATGGTCTGTCTTAACATCGCCGCAAAAAGCTCAGGCAAGTTTTGCGAACCAATGAATGCACCTAGATAAGAACGAGTGGAGTTTCCGACATGAGCATCAAACGACTTTCAGATCCGCGTGGAAAAGTCAAAATTTGCGATACTTTGGTCATGTCAGAGTCCATTAATTACCAAGTACCTGTCCAGGGTATATCAAAGCAGGTGTGCACGTTGTGGGAAAACATCTGTAACGATCAATAACACAAACGTAACAGTTGTGATGGGGAAAACTGGTTTCCGTCGGGAAAGCGCGTACAAGTATATCTACTGACTCGTTGCAAAATTACCCATCCATCATCCATGATACGGTCCACCGTGCCACACAAAAAACCTGTGCATCCGATTACAATAGGACTAGCATGACGCATCCGTCCCACCACCCCTTCGCTCCCCACCTCTCGTGACTAACTTGTGAGAACGCTATTGTTGTGACCATCTCAGCGGAAAATTTGCGTCAGAAACTGCAGTCTCTTCTGAGACACAAATCATTGCAAATAACAATCTCTTCTCGTAGATGCGACAACCAACGAGTGATGCCCCAACGCTTTCTTTCACAGACAGAAAATCCGCCGCAGTAGCTCGATTTCTCGCCGTTACCAAGATGGAGTCTAATCAGTGTCCGTGGTTCGCCGTGTTGAAGTATATGTTACTCCGCACGATGCCCACTGTATCGTTCGATTTCTTTGCATCTTCAACACGCCGATGACGACTCGGAAGTAGCTCCATCAGCGAGTGAGTGTAGGCACTCACTCTATCGCAATAGCCATCACCCCGGATCAGAGCCACATCAGTTCATACGCGTAGGCAAGGACTCGGGTACGAAGACTGAACAAAGCAGTACGACCTGAACGCGTAGCCCACCCTTTCTGCGCGAAGACTAGAAACAGCAGCTCTCAGTGTAACCATGTTTCGTAGGTAGTGCTGCAAATACTCGTCAATCAAATCTCCCCATGTTTGGAACTCAGCCTATATTGCTACACGCACGGCTACTTCCTCATCCATTCCAAACCCGCCTACGATTATGCAGCAGCAGGAATAGCATCCAACGCCCTCTGGAACGTCTCGACCAATTTCCCCGTGTCCTCCAATCCTACACTGAACCGGATCAAATCAGCCTCAACACCCCATTTCGCACACTGAATTTCAAATTGTTAGCAGAGTGGACACAACAGTTATAAGAAACAGGAAACACTTACCCAATCTAGTTCTCCATAGTGCGCTAAGATAACATACGGCGAACTCAACGTGAAGTTTGTACCTAGACTAGGTCCTTTGACAGTGTCAAGGTTATCGAAGAAGGCGACAGCGTCGGCTTTGGTATAGAAGGTGGCGGAGAGGAGGCCGCCGTAGCCGCCGGAGGGGTTACGGCATTTTTCGTAAAAGGGACGGGTTGGTGAGGTTTTGGGGTAGTTTACTTGTTTGACTATATGTTGTTAGGTCGATTCCACATAAGAGTTTTATGAAGAAGGTACGTACCGCGAGGATGTGCACTTAGTACATCGCAGATGGCTTCGGCGTTGGTACCAATACGATCGATTCTTGAGACAAAGTCACGGCTATTGCGCTCGAGGAAGATGCTGTCTTCAGCCCAGTGATTGTCTTCGTAGTCTTCTTCCCATGTGCGCTTGAGTAGGGCGTAGTTCTTTGCTTTTGGGTTAAGCACGAGGCTGTGTGTGTGTATCGTTAGCCAGGGGTCTCTAGTACAAAGACACATAAAAAACACTCACCCTCCACCCATAACATTACTGTCTCCACTGAAAACCTTGGTCAAACTACTGACCACAACGTCCGCATATTGCAGAACGTTGACGTTGATGAAGTTGCCAATAGTCTCATCTACGACTACGCAGAAATCGTACTTGTCGGCTAGTTTGCGTATTCGTTCCAGGTCTGGGGACCTGAGTAACGGGTTTCCAGGAAACTCGGTGAAGAGCGCGACGAATTTCTCGCCACCTTCTAGTCGTTGCTCGAGGTCGTCCAGCTCTTCCGACGAGCCGAAGCCGTAGAATTGCGAACCGGGCCCGAACTTTTCGGTAATCTTCAGAGTATCAATGTATGGGAAGCTAATTATGTTAGTGTGATGTTGACATGAGAAGTGGGAAGCTTACCCGTAAACGATGGCTCTCTTTGAGCCTTTTGCTCTCAGTAGATTCCGGTGAGCGTTGAAGATGGAGCTCATTCCTGTGGGATACAGGTATACGTCGTCTTCGGAGAACCCTGCGACCGGTCGCCTCCTTGCAGCGTCATGATCCAAGATCATAGCTTCTGTCAAGCTGACGTCGGCAGTCAGTGAACCTGCGATGCGTCGTCGAATTGCCAACTTTGCATTCTTGGTTTTCGAAAGATCGAGGTTTCGTCCAAACCTCTCCTCCACAAACTGAGTAGGATCCTGCACTTCCCCGTTGCCGTTGGTGAATTTATCTGAAGCATCTAGGTCAATCGATGTCTTCTTCTGGTAACGTCGAGGACCCTTGCACACTCTTGCTGGCTGAGCGAGTGTCGAAGCTTCCACCAAGATACCTTCCTTAAAAAGCTGGGAGCAGTACTCTGCTCTCCGGCTTGAGACACCATCTCCGGAGTGTTGCCAAAATGTCTTTGCGATGCTAAAGCGATCTTTCGGGAAGAGAACGGCTGAGACTCTTGGAGATATGATCTGCAACTCTTCCGAACGTGCTCTCTCAGCTGCCGGCAGAAAATCAAGGATCCGGACTTGGGACACATCCAAGTCAGATGCTTGTCGCAGGAAGAATTCTCGGCATCTTGATGCGGTGGCATTTGTGGGAAACAGCATTGCACTCTCCCCCTCTTTGCCATGCTTCTCAACGATTGCAGCCGCAAAGGCTTGTATGATTTTATGTATGAAGAATCTTCGGGCGGTTAGCGTACACTCGCCATCTGCTTTGCCACCCCGCACCTAGGGTAGCCCGTCTTCATTTTGCTGATAACCCATTCTTCACCTTCCTCATACCCTACGTTTGCCCGCCATGTCGGTAGCGAGACACTAACAGCCTGCCTTTTGTCAGTCCATGATTTAGCATCAGCAGTGAAGTTGGACGCACGTGCTCAGTTGCTGGCGGCAGACTCTCTCCAACTTCTACATCGTTCTCCAGGACCATTGGCGACATGTTGTAAATTTGAATAAATAAAAATGTGGTAAAGCAAGACTCAAGGATAAGAGAGACACCCGTAATGGGGCAGGTAAATCAGATGTAAGGACGCAGGGACTCCAATTGCACAATGGATTATTCCAAAAGTCGATTAGCTCCGACTTCGGCACTTGCGACATGCAAAGTGGGAATTTAAGGTTATCGATAATGCACCGTCGCTTTCTCCGCGTCTCTATGGCAGTGCCAGTGCGGAACGTCACTGCATCCACATGATGCACCCTCGACTGGGGCGTTTGAACCGGTTCACGCTCGCACTGGCCCCACTTTTGCGCTGTCTTCTGTAACTGGTAAGGATTCAGTCTAGCTCCCAATAGACACAATACCACGAGCACAACAATGGATAACCTCACCCCTTCCGACCTCTTCTCGCCGTCCAAGGCGCGCCAGCAACGTGCACAAGCTCAGGATTGGGCGCACATTGACTCATGGCTGTCGTACAAGTATGCCGGTCGTACAGTGCCGACGTTCGAGCGCAATGAGGAAACGCTCAAAGTACTCCGCGAGCTGTCTGTGGCAAACGAGAGGGCGGATGAGGAGAGGACAGTCGTGCAACGCTTAGAGAGGGAGGCATTGAAGGAGCTGGACGAGGTATGAGCACTACAGGTCCGCATCAGCTGCCGCGCATCGAGCACGCCGCTCACAACGGTAGGTACAAAGGAACGAAGACGACGAACAGATACTCTCCAGGCTCAAGGCAAGCCTGGCCCCCGAAGGCGAACAGGCGCTTGATGCACTTGCGTCTACAGCTGTAGCTCTCAACACACCAACCGCCAACCCTGAAAGCATCGCGCACGCTCTTATACATCACACGACCGCCTCACAGAACCTTACGAACCAGCTGACGCATATCCATGCGCTGCAAAACTACCTAGACAAGCAGCAAGCCCTCCTCCGGACCCAGCTCCACGAGCTCCAGACGAATCCTGCTTTCGCAACGCCGTCCAGTCTGCCGCGCCAGACGACGGAACAAACGCGTCAGGTTAAGCACCTACGCACCAGGATGCGCGAACACGAAGACAAGCTATCGTCCCTCCAGTCGTCGCAATCGCGAAGCACGACGCCGGGATCGAACAACATTGGGTCGGCGGAAGCTATAACCGACATGTTGGAGCAACAGAAGGCCCTAGATGGGCTGCGAGAACGCGTTGAGGGCTTGGAGAGGCAGGTGGGCGAGTTTGGTGGCTTGCCTGCAGACAAGGAGGCTGCCAGGAAAGAAGTGGGCAAGCTGGAGGTAAGGCTCGACGAGTTACGCAGGAGGAGGGATGAGTTGTTCGAGGGCATGGTGGGATAGTAGTGGTACAAGACGGCTATAGAGACTACGCTACCCTTCGAATTCTATTTCCACCTACACTGGCGCATCCGTCAACGGCACATACTGCACACCATACAACTTCTGGCGCTCAAGACTGCCATCCTCCTTTTTATCGATGACATAGATGTGCTGCGCCCAACCTTCGGCAACTGGTACGAATAGCCGACCCGGAGCCTTCAGTTGATTGGTCAATGCTTCATGGTGGACAGCGGCGGCAGCTCCGACATGGATAGCATCGTACGGCGCGCCCTCTGCCCAGCCTTTCCGCCCATCGCCAGTTACAAATCTGACTTGTCCCGACTCCAACATCCTTCGTCCCTCTTCTGACTTGCGCATGTTTCCTTCTGCCAGATCGTTCAAGGGCTGAATGTGATCGATGCCGATGACAGTTCCGTTGGGTGCGACGAGGTTGGCAAGGACAGCTGTGAGGTAGCCCGAGCCGGAACCGACATCTAGAACCTTGGCGCCGGGCTGGAGGTAGTCGACGAGAGTCTCGCAGGCTGAGGCATGCATGTGTGGTGCGGAGATGGTGGCCCGATGGCCTATAGGCTGAGGAGAGTCTTCGTAGGGCGAGGCTGGGGCATAGTGTGCGCGGTCAACCTAGTGACTGTCATTACACCTGACCAGGTCCTTGTACTGAAGACCTGTCGTCCTACCCGTAGCATAGCATCTCTGACACGATCAGACCCAATGAGGTTGTTCTTTACAAGATTTGCAATCAGCGCCTCGTTAGTCTCCCCAGAGCTTCGCCAAGCCATGCTGAAAGCTCTATTCTGTACCTCGATGTGTGGAGGCTTGATGAAGAGGAGGGGTCCGCGTAGGCGGTTGAGCTTAGTTAGGAACGGCACCGTGAACAGAGATACGAGGAAAGCAAGAGTAATGAGAATACTTTGTTTAGTCGGGTAGACTGGGACTCGTGTGTACTTTTGACCATCAAGCAGCAGCCTCAGACTAACGCGATGTTGAATGTCAAGAGCTCATGGTGCATGCATAGAGTACATGTGGCAAGCGCGCGCAGGGGAGGAGCTCGTGGAGCCGTCAGTGAGGTAAGGAATGCGACATGGCTGATGCCTGCTATCGATAAGACGACCCCTGTCACTCCCAAAGGTCCCAGAGAAATTTCGCGTCGCATGCGACAAGACTCCACGAACAACCACCATGGCCCCGCCTGCGACCAAACGGAGAAAGCTCGAGCACAGCGACTCGGAAGCTGAGAGCGAAGGAAGCTTTGCAGACTTTGGCGAAACCGACGGTGGAGTGGCGCTGGTCGGAAGCGACGCCGAGGATGCAGTCGACCAGAGCGATGCCGAGATGGATGGCGTAGAAGGGGTCGAAGACGACGATGAGGAGGATACGGGCGAGGAGGACGACGAACATGACTTTGAGGAAGAGCAAGACGTCCATCCGAGCAGAAAGCAGACCACTGCCGGCAAAGCGACAAGCGCATCGAAACCGCCCAAGAGACCTGCGCCGAGCCTTCCGGATGGCGTCTACACGGCCGAGTCCTTCAAGTCGAACATGTTCAAGCTGCAATTGGATGAGCTATTGGACCAGGTCAAACTGAAGTACGGCAAGAAGCAAGCTCCCGCAGAGAACGCCATGCGAACCCTCAAGACCATCATCGAGCAAATACCCAGCCGCGACCCTCTGTCGGTACGTGAAGGATGAGGTGCATACAAGCCATTCCAGCTAATGAATTTTAGATTACGGAAGCTGAGAAAGCGCTCAAGTCAGCCGGTGTTGCCATTCCCTTCCCCAGTCCTCGCCCTCGGAAAGACGCCTTGTACAAGCTGCAGTACGAACGTCCTGCGAGCATCAATGCCACCGGTAGCTACCCGCTCAAGACGGCGACTCGACACGAAGAAAGATTTTCCATCGACCTGGTTGTCACAATGCCGACGAGCCTCTTCACCGACAAGGACTACTTGAATCACCGATACTTTTACAAGCGATCGTACTATTTGGCTTGTTTAGCTGCCGGTATCAAAGCCTCGAAAGAGCACAAGCTTCAACTGTCCTTCGACTGTCTGAATGGGAACCAGCTCCAACCCATCTTGACTGCACGACCGAGCGGAAACGGCGATGCAGACGACCTCTCAAGTTCCAAATGTCAGATCAACATTCTAGTCGCATTGCCAGAAAACACCTTCGCGCCCAACAAACTACTCCCTAACTCGAACTGCGTGCGACCAAAGGGCAGCAACGATGAAGCCTCCATCACGACTCTCGCCGCAACGCCATTCTACAACAACACACTTCAATCGGATGCAAACGTCACAGCCTACCTCAAGCTTCTTCACGGCACCGCCTCGAGAGCTGAAGCGTTCAGGGATGCTTGCGTACTTGGACGTGTCTGGCTCAAGCAGCGTGGTTTTAGCAGTCAGCTGCGTAAAGGAGGCTTTGGCAATTTTGAGTGGGCCGCAATCATGGCTATACTCCTACAGCCGAACGCCGAAACTGGCGCCCAATCTGTGTCTTCCGCTTTCAGTAGCTACCAACTATTCAAGTCGACACTGCAATTCTTGTCACGAGGCGATCTAACGAAGAAGCCGTTCATCTTCCAGGCAACTAACATCACCATACCGAAGGCGGAGACTGCGCCTGTCGTGTTTGATGGCCCGCGAGGACAAAACATCCTTTTCAAGATGACGCCGTGGTCTTACTCGCGCCTGCGATCTGAGGCGAAGTCTAGTGTAGACATGCTAAGCGACTCTGTGTTTGATCACTTCGACGCAGCATTTATCCTGAAGACGGACTTGTTGAAGTATCGTTACGACGCCACACTTGAGATACCTCTTGCATCACTTGAACTTGGAACCGCGGGTGAGGAGTATGATCAACGAGTTAGCGAGACTTGCAGGAAATTAAACAGTACTCTGACCCGCGCTCTTGGCGACCGCATCACGGCTCTGTCGTTTACCATACCTGAGGAGGAGTCCTGGTCGATATCTTCGCAGCGCCCACAAGAGAAGCAAAACAGGAGCATACTTGTCAACTTTGCCACGGACCCTGCCAACGCTACTCGTACCGTCGACCACGGCCCCTCCGCAGAGAACAAGCAGGAAGCTGCCTCTTTCCGCAAATTCTGGGGTGAGAAGGCTGAGCTTAGGCGCTTCAAGGATGGCAGCATTCTCGAAAGTGTTGTTTGGTCTGTCAAAAACGCATCTACTTCCGTACTGGAACAGATCGTGCTTTACATCTTGGGCAAGCATGTGGGCGAAAAAGTGGCTGACTCAGCCAAGTTTTTGAGTGATGCATTTGGTCACCTTATACCCGCTGGTCGCATGCAGGGACAGTCCGGAACAGCGCCATTCTTACCCATCATGAACGCTTTTATTGCCGTGGAGAAGGATATCCGAGATCTGGAAGAGCTCCCGCTTCAACTTCGCCATCTGAGAGCTGCGGACCCGCAACTACGCTATTCATCTATCGATGTTCCATCCGCAGGTCACGCTCCCGCCTCCGTCGTACTGCAATTTGAGGGTTCTGGACGCTGGCCGGACGACCTTTGTGCTATACAGCGGACCAAGATCGCTTTTCTACTTAGGCTAGCCGAGCTTCTGTCAAAGCTCGAAGCCGGCTACGTTGCTCGCGTCGGCATGGAAAACCCGTCTCAACCAGCTGAGAACCAAGCGTTTCTTGATGTAACTGTTGCTGCAGGTTTCACTTTCCGGATTCGCATTTACCACGATCGTGAACCTACGCTATTCGACCGTCAGATCAAGGACAAGTCATTGGATGGCATATCGAGAGAGTCTGCTGCTGCATCTCTGGCATTGTACAAACGCGAGTTTATCCAGGCGCCTCTATATTCGCAAGTCTTACAAACCTTGTGTACCCGTTTCCTAGCCCTCTCCCCAGCAATGCGGCTGACGAAGAAATGGTTTGCGTCGCATCTTCTGGCCCCGCACTTTTCACCTGAGCTTATCGAGCTTCTCGTCATTCGCACGTTCCTGCAGCCATACCCGTGGCCCGTACCGTCAACTGCAACCACTGGCTTCCTACGAACATTGTCATGGATCAGTCGATGGGACTGGAGACATGTTCCGCTGATAGTAGACTTCTCAACAACGTTCTCCGCAAACCCGACAGACCTGGAAGACACCACATCAAAGGGCATGAAGTCCGAAGATCTCGACCGGTTACGGACGCGCTTCGAAGCATGGCGTCGCATTGATCCCGCTATGAACCGCGTTGTGCTTTTCGCTGCGACAAACCTAGATGAGGAGGGCACGACTTGGACAGACAAAGCAAAGCCCGAAAAAGTTGTTGCTGCGCGCTTGACAGCTTTGGCGAAAGCCGCTACACAGGTTGTTCGCGCGGACGAAGACCGTCTGCTGAAGCACATCAGCAATAACAAAGATGCAACAAAGGTCCAGGATGCTCTAATCCCAGAATTACTCTTCGCACCCGGCGTCTCCGATTTCAATATCGTCATAACCATATCATCCAAGTACACACTTAAGTCAACAAAATCTCGCAAAACCACCCCCCAGTTTAAGAACCTCGACCTCCAAAAGTCATCATCAAGCTCATCACCTGCCGCAACACCGCTCCCACAGCTTTTCGCACAAGATCTTCTGGACATCTACGGTGATGCCTTGCTATGGTTCTGGGACCCCGAGACATTGGACAAGATCGTCGGCTTATGGAACCCAGTAGTCACAGCACAGAGAAGTTGGAAGATCAAAGCTGGATGGAACAGTGTGCCGGTTACCGGAAAGAAGGATGCCGTGGATATCAAAGCGAACAAAGAGGTCATTGTGCATGAAATTAAGCGGTTGGGTGGAGAGTTGGTCAAGAACATTGACGTTAGGGGCTAGTCTATCATGGGTAGTTAGACGGTGAAGCCCTTTTAATAGAGTCGTCTAAGAATATCGTCCAAAGGATGCAGTACCCAGTCCGCTATGTGGGGTGGGGGGGGGGGGGGTTTTCTTCTCCCTAAGATAGCACCAACCGCGTTTTGTGTACTCGGTGCTTCCAGTAGCGAAGTGGCTCAGCAGACTGGGACGCGCGATAAGCATATCAGGAACACTGTTCATGCTTAAACCGATCTTACCATTCGTCGCGGAGACATCCTACAATGTCGTGCAAGTCTTGGGCCTTGGACACGCATGAACGCATGAACGCATCCAAAGTAGAATCGCCATGAGTCCCAATCTCGGAAGCACCTACATTCGCGCGCAACTTTTACAGGCGGTACGCTCCAGAGCTTGGTTAACACTTGGTGCGAGGAGTTACTGATAGGATCATGTGCACATGAAGGAATTGTCTACTTTTTCATGGATCTTTCCTCCCTTCTTCCTGGTATCGCATCGGCTATCCATGCGTCTTTCTCATGGAAGCTCTCCGCGTCAGTCGCCTAAATCGTCTTATCTGCATATGATATTGCACTTTCAACGCCCAACGACAAGGCTGTGGCTTCTGTTGTCGATTTGGCGACGGATGTCGCATACCGTCTCCCTGCCAAAGTACTTTGCTCGCGCCTTCAAGGGAAGAGTATGCATATTCCGGATGCGGCGTTCTTATTTCGAGGTTTTGATGAGAATCTGCCTGGTAAGGCGGACAAGACGACTTGGAAGTTGACTGACTTTTGTGGTCTTTGCGTGTGGAAGAGCTGGTAGTACATGGGTGGAGGGTGAGATTAAGGTATATGGTCCCGAGATGGGTGGAGAGAGTAGGTTGGATTTCTTCAGTCGGGAAGGACAGGTCAGTTTGGATGGTTTGGGGCGCGGCACTGGCATCTGTTCATTTCAGGGAAGTAGGCAGGTAGGTAGGGGTTCGGACAGGAACTTTGCTTGGACACTTGCCTTGTGCAGCTCTCTAGCTGTTAGTTTTTTCGTGTTTTTTTTCGCTCAGGCATATTCATCTATCTACCGAGACATAGATGCGCGCAGGGAAGTTCCAGCCGAACTCCTTCACCCCCACACGCTCCATGCAGTGCGGGGCAGCCTGACAAGTACTCATCCGCAACTCCCGGTAAAGCAAACCAAACGTCTTCGTGACGACATATTGTACCTTATTCCTTGCAAACCCTGAGATAGATCTTGCGAAACGCATTAGACGTCAGGATCAGTGAAGCAAGAAAGTGAGAACAGACATGTCGAAACCCGTAGCCATTGTGACAGGCGCCGGCTCCGGCATTGGGGAAGCAGTCGCAACCCACCTCTACAGCAAAGGCTACAAAGTCGTCATCGCAGAACTGAATCCCTCATCTGGCGAGCGCGTAGCCAGCAATCTCGGGCCCGACGCCATCTTCCACCAAACCGACGTAGCGTCCTACAAATCTCAAGCACAGCTCTTTAAACATGCTTACGAATGGGGCGGCAACCGGCTGGACTTTTGCCTTGCGAATGCTGGTATCGATGATCGACAGAATATTTTTGAGGACATGGACAAGGAGGAGGTGGATGAGGATGGTCTGGTGAAGAAGCTGAATACAAAGGCTATGGAGGTTAATCTTGAGGGTGTGATACAGGGGTTATGGCTATTCAAGTATTATGTTAGGAGAAGCAAGGAGGCAGGTGGCGGGAAGGGGAAGTTTGTGGCTACGAGTAGTGCGGCTGGCTTGTAGTAAGTACTTTTTTCCTCAATCATGCTCGGGGTCGCTGCTTTTGGGATTTGGAAAGAGGACGAGAGACTGACGAGAGCCTTCAGCTCCATGACACAATGCCCTCAGTATACTGCCAGCAAATACGGTGTGGTAGGTCTTTGCCGCGCCTCAGGCCCCGTTTTTGTCAAGGAGGGCATTACGGTAAACGCGATTTGTCCGGCCTTCGTCCCTACAAACCTCTGCCCACCAGAAGTGGCAAAGCACTGGCCTAAAGAGCACATCACCCCGATGTCAACAGTTAACAAAGCCATCGACGCCTTTTTGGCAGATGATACGTTGACAGGCCAGGCTGTTGAGTTGTCCCAAGAAAATTTATACTTTAGACAACCGGTTGATTATCCGAATGAAAGCCAGCGATGGATCAGTCGGGAGGGCGATAAGCTCTGGAATCTGGGCTACCGAGAGCCACCAAAAAGACAAGGCTACTGAGATTCATGCTGTAGCCACTACTCCTATAAAGTACCAAAACTCACGTTGAGTAGATTGACCCCGCTCTTTCTGCTTTTTCACTCTCTTCTCTTACAACCCTAGTGTGCGCCTCACTCCTTCGTCTAATGTCACACTTAAACGGCTTCAGTACGCTCATAACCCCGGTTCCATCTTTGTATTGACTCTCACCTCTTCCTGTGCATTCCTCTGCGCGTCCGGAAACAAAACCACGGAAAGGACAAAATTGTTTAGTGCCGAACCCGTCGTTTCCGACCCAGCTTCAACAAGCCCACCGCACGTATACGCCGCGGCCAAATCATCGATGCCAGAGTCCTCAGGCCCGTTCAGGTAAAACGTCTTTGTGAAGCAGTCTTTAGCCACTCCGGCATCTATGTCCTTTTTCAGTACTTGTTCCAGAGATCGAGATACACTTTGCTATCCTGCTCGTGAAGCTTCTGGCCCGGTGTAATTCCAGTTGCCAAATAGCCATTGTGGTAAGGGCGCTAATGCAGGGAAACGAGTCAATTTCCCATGCGCCGGGTACGGTATTCACAGTGAAGCGCTTTAAAACGTCGTAGATGCGTTTTATGAGGGGGTCATCCCAACTTGGTATGCGGTAGCCATATGTGGCTAACATGATGACGCTGGTTGAGTAGCGTCTTGTGCCATGGGGGCCGGGGCTCGAGAGGAGTAGATTTTTTTTCTTTTTTGAAATTATCTATGAGGTCTTTGACGGCTTGCGGTGAGGATAGCCATATGTAGTCTGTTCCGCCAATCTTAGTGTAGAAGACGTGACCATATTGTTTGCGTCATGCGATGACTTTGTCGCGCACGGTTTCCATATCTGCGAGTTCGAATAGGGAACCGACGAATGGATGGCCTTTTGGACCTGGCGGGAGGTGTCGACGTCGTGAGTCCTGCGGGTCAGGTCAGTGGTTGGATGAGACGGGTTGTCGGAAGGAAAACCTTACCTTGATAGTGTTTGGTACGGCAATGAAGTATACCGTCAACAGGGGCAGTATTGGTGTTGTAGCGACCAGCCCAAATTTCAGGGCAAAAGATGATGTTCCGCAGTATCTACCGTGGTATTTGAAACAGATTGCTGTTAGTGACGGTGAGGGATTGGCCCAGTATGCGGAGTTTTTGTCGACGCTGGACGCAAGACCGTGGTTGGGGGAGATCAAAGTGCCAACGTTAGTATTATTGCCGACGCAGAGTGCCGCTGTGAAAGTCGAGGATATGAAAGCGGTAGCTAAGACGATGAAAGGAATCCGTAAGCTGGTGCTCATCATAGGTCCAGGACATGAGATATATGTCACTCAAGCGGAACAATGTCAGCAGGCGTTCATTGATTTCTTGAGTGATCTGAACAGAGGGAACAGTAAAGGAAATAGTTAGCATGACTAATTAATTCCTGCTTTTCATTATTGAATACTACATGCGCCATGCGTAAAACGTGTTTGCTGGTATCGCATTAGACCCGTCCCAATCGCGCAATAAACGATGCCCGCCCACTGTCTGCACGAAACGCCGCCAATGCAACTGTGAAAGGGGGTTTAGCCTTTTTTTTTGCTCCCAATGCGCCGCTATGCAATTGTCATAAGATATGGGTGAAGCCAATAACGTGCGTGATCGAAGTGTAGTGTTTCATGTACCGGATTTGGTGGTGTGGCGTGTCGAAGTTCATGCTTCCAGTCGTTCCCGTTCTCGTCGTTCGTTCATATCCAGAGCCATCTTTTTGCTGAATTCGTAACAGCTAATCATGATAGCACAGGCAGGTGCGATCTTTAGACATCGGGCTGCCCAGCCCTTGAACAGACCTGGCACGCCTTGTTCACGGTAGATGTGCGCGAGAAAGCGTGGCATGGTTTGGTCTTCTGGCCTTGTTGAATTCGCGATGTCCTTGGCGGTCTCGCCCATGTGCCGTGCGACTTGTTGGCGTGTCTTTCCGACATCGAATGGTGTGGTGATAAAAGCAGCGACTGCTCCTGATGTAGCCCCGGCGATGAAGCTATCGACCAACGTATCTCTGTGGTTTTCCTGGCTTCTTGACCTGCTTCTTCTTCGTACCCTCTCCTCGCCTCGGCCCATGTGGAACTCGAAACCGTCGTTTCTTGCTTCCCTCCGTCCTCGTTGGTCGGTCAAAACGTTTCTCGTGGCCTCATAACCCCACCAATACATGGCGGAGAAAGGAACATCGCGCCAGAGGGTTAGCGTAAGACCTCTCCATAGACTGGAGATACCCTGGTTGCCGACCATTTCTCTCAGTCCGTCCATTGTATCGCGGAAGTGTCCAGCCGCGGTGGCAGTGGAATTCGCTGCCTGCATTCGCGTTCGGAATATTTCGATCGGGCCCACTGCTATCGCGGCAAGTACTCGCGCAGTCGCTCCTGCCACTAATGGTATGTAGGCATCGGATACAGTTTGTCGTAAGGGTGACGCTTGTGCTGTGCGCAACCAGTCGTATCCAGCGAAGTAGATGACATTTGCAGGTACTGCCATGACTAGGGTTGGTGACAGTCCTCTCCATAGTGTCCGCGGTCCCTCGTTCTGGGCGATCTTCCGTAGTCCGTCCCATGTGCTGTTTATTGTCTTCCGTTCGACCTCTTCTACGGCACAACTCAAGTGGGCGGGATTAATGGGTGCCATGGTAGGCCCCGCCACACAAAAGGGTGCCTTGTTGTTCATCCAGAAGACGTCTCTGCAGCAGGACGATATGCCGAGATTCGGTGGCAGATGGCGAAATTGTGTGAATGTTGCGCCATTGAACCCGCGTGGCCGTGGTAAGGTGCTCGGAACAGTTTCTTGTGATTGTAACCGTACGCGGACGACGTCGAGAGGGGTGACTGGTTGGGGTTAGTTGTCTATTTTCATGATGCGAGTACCGCAATGTGCAGCGCCGAAAGACGAGAAGAAAGGGAAGAATATGGCCAGACGTGTACTTGATAACTGCATAGACCAGACATACCTAGCAACGACGTGAGAAGACTACCAGACACGGCAGACATCATCTTTTGTCCGAGCGACACTTCTCCACCACGGCTCGAATCCGCCTCCTCGGCTCGCTGAGTGACCGTCGCCATCTTGCCTCTAGTCGGACTGGCAGCGGGGCGGCGTGTTGTTACCCCGAAGCGGTGCGAGGGCTGGATTCAGAGGGCTGGATGCGCAAAAAGGGCGTTGTGCGCATTGTCTTGTGGAGTGATAGGCGTGTATAAGTGGTGACGAAGGCGACGGGAAGCTTTGACGCAACGACTGTGACTGAATATTACCGGAGCTACAATTATTTTGGCGCGTCATTCCCGTGCCGCCCGCGCTGGGTGATTGGCCCCAATGCTTATCAGAACATACTGTGTAGATCGAGTGGCGCCCGTCATCGCGTGGCCGTGTCTTCACAGGCCCCTTGGTGCACGCCTATCACGGCGGATACCGCAATGTTCCTCCTGGGTCACATAGCTTTGGAACATGCATTCGTACTAAAAGCCTGCTGCTAGCCTCCGTGTCAGACGCTGTTCTCGTCAACGCACTGCGACTTCGGACATACCGCATCTAACCGATACCCAAGTACCACCGCTCTTGGCCATGGACCCCAACAGCGTTCCCACCAACACCGAGGCGGAGCTTGAGTCTTTCCGCCAGAAGTGGAGAGAAGAAGTTACTGCCCGGTCCAAGGGAAAAGCACCTGCTTCGTCTGTCTCGGTGAAGAACACCGCTACTTCATCCTCAACAGGCAAACCTCACGCACACAAAAGCAATGCACCGCATGTGCCGCACCACACTCGTGCTCGGAGCTTAAGTTTAGAAGGCGGCGACGAAGTCAGCTCCTATACCTATCGCAATCTTGGCGAGAAGCAACATGGCCGGAGACTTGGTATAGATGAATCGAGCGCCCAGACCTCTGCGGAAGACACAGAACCGACATCTGCTCTAGAACACTATGAAAAGGCCGTAGAAAAGGAGAGTCAAGGTAGTCTGGGTGACAGTGTAGATCTGTACAGAAAGGCGTTCAAGGTGCGTTGATCTTGGTGTCATGACAGAACTTCTTCTGATGTATGTAGCTCGACTCTGGAGTCCAAGAGTCCTACAAAGCCAAGCACTTCCCACCCTCATACTTCAAGAAACTCAAAGCTGCGCAAGCAGCAAATGCTCCGGCTTCATTCTCAACCTCGTCAGCAGCACCAACATCGGCCCTTGTGCCCAAGCCCCAGGACCCCAACCCATCCAATGCCTCTGCCACGGTTCCCAACACTGCCCACCACTCCCTACACGGCCTATCTCCCACGTACCAGAACCTGATTAACGAATACTCCAGCACCTCTATCCTCGGCGAATCACCACCAACGGATCTCAGCTCCGCGCCTCCATGTCCAATCTCCAGCATACCAGAAGAGATCATAGTCGAGATTTTAGAGCAACTCGCCGTACAAGACATAGCGTCCTTTGCCCGCCTAGCCCAAGTATGCAAACGCCTCGCCTACCTAGTAACCACCGAAGACCGCGTCTGGAAACGTCTAGCCCTAGGGCCCGAATATGGTTTCGCATCCATGCACTATACATGGTCGTGTCAAGTAGGCGGGAAACCACTCAGTGACGACGAGATGGGCGGAATCGCCCTCGACACCGCAAACCTCGGCCTCTCAGACACCGAAGACATTGACCCACCAGTCGAACCACCACTCTCTCCAGCAGCACTAACCCAGCTTCTCGTTCCAACACCTTACCCCACCTACCGCATGCTCTTCCGCCAACGTCCTCGCATTCGCTTCAACGGCTGCTACATCAGCACGGTCAACTACACGCGTCCCGGACAAGCACTGCCCACAACCTCGTCCTGGAATTCACCTATCCACATTGTAACCTACTTCCGATACCTGCGCTTTCTGCGCGACGGGACCTGCATTTCACTTCTCACCACTACCGAGCCCGCTGATGTAGTTCCTTACCTGTACGTCCAACACATGCACAAGAACCACCACAACCTGCCCAGCGCACCCATGAAAGATGCTGTGCTGGGTCGCTGGCGCATGAGCGGTCCGGAGCCTGGTAGCGAGGAACAGGAAGGCACGCTGCACATTGAGAAACCAGGTGCTACGTCAAAGTACATGTACAAGATGGCGCTTAGTTTTGGTAATGCTGGGAGAGGGGCCAAGAACAACAAACTTGTTTGGCAAGGATACTGGAGTTACAATCGGTTGACGGATGATTGGGCCGAGTTTGGATTGAAGAATGATCGCGCGTTTTACTTTAGTAGGGTGAAGAGTTATGGGATGAGCTGGGATGAGAGGGGGATCAAGGAGCAGTAGCTAGCACGAGAGAGTCTAATATCAATTTTGAAGCAATTTTTTTTGGTAATGCTCATTGGGCTGATAACACGGTCGTCATAAACTCACGAGTGCAGCGTAGGCTTGTGAACACGGTGTTTGTTTGGTTCATCTTTCTTTTTTTTTCGCATTATTCATGGACAACCGCGTCTACGATGTGGCGTAACACAGGCGTCTCCGTCGTGATATACACTCCCTCTTATGCTCTGGTGTCGTCTTTACCGTCTGGGCATGCCGCGGCCACGTCCCCTTCCACCCAACGCCCGTTGTGCGGCGCCAGGTGGTAGCGGCCTATTGGGCGCTTGTGGTTGCTGTGACTCCTGGTTCTCTGCGCATTGTTAGCATTCACTCTCCAGGTAATGTGATTTCACGTACTGATTGTCTCGTCAACGCTCAGGATCAGACAAGCCGCCTCCGTCGCCGCCTGCAGAGCGTTGACCTTGACCAGGCTAGGCTCCCAGACGAACTTCTCCATGTTGTTCGCTATGCTCTCCGTAGTGAAGTCGACACCAGCCCATATGTTTCCCTTCTTGTGCTCTACGCGGAGTCGGTTAAGGATGTCTGTCGCGTCGACACCAGCGTTGTCGCACAGCTGCCTGGGGATGACCTCGAGTGCCTTCGCAAACGCCTTGATAATGGGTTGCTGCTTGTGCGGGATATTCTTGTCGGCGTAGTTGTGTAGGTATGATGAAATCTCCATCTCGACAGCACCACCTCCAGCAACAATGTTCCTGTTCTTGATCGCACGCTTGACAATCATGATCGCATCGTGTAAGCTTCGCTCGACCTCGGCGATGAACTGCTCTGCGCCACCACGAAGCACCAGTGTGCAAGTCTTGGCCTCTGGACAGCCCTCGAAGAAGTTGAAACGCTCGCCACCGATTTGTCGCTCGTCGAAGGATTCGCAGGTTCCAAGGTGCTTGCTCTGGATGTCAGAGCAGGTGGACTGGAGGCTCGCGCCCGTTGCTCGGCACACGCGGTCGAGATCGTCTGCGGCTACTCGTCCGGCACAGAAGATGTCGCGGTCCGCAAAGTACTGTGTCGCCAAATCGCCAATGGGAAGCTTGCTCAGAACAACCTTGGCGCCCGTCTTGTATAGCGCTTCCATCTTGTTGTAGATAATTTGCCACTCTGCATCGACGATCGCCTGGTATTCCGAGACCTGCTCTACCCGTACCTCGGCGTTGTCCTTCTCGCTCTTCAGCTCAAGTTCGACGTTCAGGCACACAATCTTCGGCTGCTTGAATGTCTTCGGTTGTTGCTCGAAACCGGCGTATGAGAAGGTCTTCTTGAATGCGACACCGTTGACGAAGAGCGAGTCTTGGAGCGCACCACCAGTGATCTTCTTCACTCCGATGAGCTTCTCGTTCAGCTCATCCTGGTCGAGCGAGAGTACGGCGTCTACGACCATGTTTGTGAAGAAGTCGGCGTTCCTGTGGATCAGCTTGCTGCTCATGGCGGTCGCGGCGAGTTTTTGAAGGGTATCCCGCTGGTTCCCCTCCGCCGTGTCCACGGCAATGTCCATGATCTTGTTGACAGCAAGATGTGATGCTCTCCGCAGACCCTTCATGATAGTCTGACTGCTGACTCCCTGCTCGACAAAGTCCTTGATCTCCTTCAGTATCTCGCCTGCGATAACCACGACGGAAGTAGTACCGTCGCCCACTTCGGCATCTTGCGATCGTGCAATGTCGGTGAGAAGGCGGGCGGCGGGGTGGACGATATCAAGGAGCTGTGTACAGTTAGACGTGGGACAGGCGTTGGGGGTCTGCAGTATCGTCTACCTTCATGACTGTGGCGCCATCGTTGGTGATTGTCTGCCTGCCATTCTCATCGACCATGAGTAAATCACCGCCATATGGTCCTAGAGTGCCCTTGATCGTGGCCTGTACTGCAAGGCAGGCGTTGATGTTTGATATTACCTGCCCGCGGCCCTGTGACTGATCGGTACCTGAGGCTGTTAGCACTGCCTGTATCAAAAGTCTCGAGGCACCTACCCTCCCGCAACACCACAATGGTCGGTGTTTGACCGCCGAACGACATGCTGGCTGACAAGAGAAACGCAGAAACCTGAGTTTAGGTCGTGAAGGGCTTTGCAACTGGAACGAAGCTGGTGATATATCTTGTGAGGGGTATGGCTTGGTCGAGCTATGCGTAGCTATGTGCGTCCCCCGCGTCGCGGTTTGCTACAAATTAAGATTTCCAGGGCACCACGCACGTCTCTTTTCGCCAAGCCGGGCCTAGCGCGGCTTTCTGTTAACAACTCGACATTCTGAAGTCCTTCCATGCATTGTGCCACAGCCACGCCATCACATGTCCCAGAAGCCTCCAACCTTGATCACTTGTCGTCACAGCATCTATACGATCAATTCCGTGCTGCATGGTGACAATAGCACGGCACACGTGACCTCGTGACCGCTTCGTCCTCCAGGGTTGATTGCCAATTCCATCTGAACCTATCGCAGAACTTGCCAGTGTCCCCAACTGCATCTCGTTCTCCCGCGCGCCTTCACATTACGAGCATGCCAGCCAAGACATCTGCCAAGAAGGTCAGATCATCTCATACCTACGATGCCTATGTAGTACTAACATTTGCACAGATGACCCCCACACCCAAGACAACAGAGGATATCTGCCTACATCGTCTAGAACGTCGCTCAAAAGAAAGCGTAGAGAAACAAATATCGCTAGCCGAGACCATATCACCCTTGGACACTTACCCACCGTTACTACGCATTCCATCTGAAATTCGGAGAGAGATCTTCCGGTATGTCTTACCGTCATCAAACAAGCGATTCGTTCTCTACACCGACTGCGACGCACGATCCATCAGCAGAAAATGGAACAAGAACTGCCGCCCACACCCAGACAGACACTTGAGTCTGGATGTTTTACGAACGAACCGCCTGATCTATCACGAATGCCTGCAAATTATATACTCGGAGAACCAGTTCCATTTCTATGCATTCAACTATCTGCCTGTTTTGGACTTTATACGTCATCTAAGCCCTGAAGCCAAGAATCAAGTCCGCAACGTACGGCTTACACCTTTGACAGATAAGCAGGATGATCCTCCAGCCTCGCATGATGTCTTCTGTACCGTCATGCACGACTCTTTACCTGGACTCAGTCAACTACAGGCAGATCCAGTAGTCTTCTTCTAGGGGAACAGCCGGTTTTCTTTCGATTCCTGTTACACCCATCAGCCACCCGGGAGGTATTCGCAGTTAATTCTTCTAGTGAACTCTAGCGTCCTGCACTCTTGTATACGCCTTGCAAGCATATTGCATATCTATTCAAAGGTGCAACAGCCTTTGTAGGAGCCTTTCCCATCGTCGCATCTAAGTACATACATAGGCGAATCTACGAGGGCATGCTCTCACGCTGATAGCGCATCTATGAGCTACCGACCGACTTTGATCATTGTATGGCGGCCATTTTTGTCTCTAATGCACGTCGCTTCCAACAGGCTTTGATGGCGCTGACCAACTTAGACTCGTTCTGTTCCAGACCATAGATCTCGCCTGAAAATCAGCAGTTTGTGCCAGCCGACCTACTCCAAGCAAACCGGTTTTGAAGCTCATTGTCCATGTCACTGGAAAGGGCTGGGCAGTTCAACTGGCATCGCTGGCGTGCCCAACAGTTTGTTACGTCTGGAATGGTCTTCGATGATCATCATAAGGTCTTGATGTTCGGAGGCGGAAGCGATGTCATAAGAGGTCCTGCCTTCTGAGTTCGCCTGAAATGGATTCGCCCCTCTCTCGCACAGAAACGAAGTTACCGTAGCGCGTAGACTCAGATCCCACTTGTATGCCCCGGTCCAAAAGGTTACAGCTTGGTGGAGAACAGTCCCCGCGGATGTCGCTATGGGGGCATTGATATCCCATCCGCGGGTAAGCAAGATACCCATGATCGCAGTTATTTGATTTGGAACGAGGTGCTTTTCGGCCTCCGACATTGTTTTCATCAGCCATGAGCGGCTCATTAGCTGTCCTGCCAATGTCGACCAGGTGTCTGGTGCAGCTGGCACCGCGCCGTTCGCAGTGAGCAAATCGACCATGGCCACTTGCCGGGCGCCGATGGCAAAATTCAAGGGCGTTAGAGTCGTCGAGTAGCCGAAAGGGACTTCATTAACGCTGAAACCCGCTTGTATCAGGGCCCGCGCCATATCAACTTCACCAAATAGAGCGGCAAAGTGCAGTGCTGTCACCCGCTCTGGGCGACCGCGCTTACGCACACTCGATCGCCAGAATCCTTTCTTCTTGTTCAGGAGAGTCACCAAAGCTCCGTGATCCCCGTCACAAACGGCCTCTTCAGTTCGGTCCCTGGGTTGACACCCAACTTTGTTGAGTATCTCTTTACGGGAGAGCGGCTTTCCCTTGAGTGGTTCCAATTCCTCGGGTTCACACGAGCTCGCAATCGCTAGATCTGCTTTCCTCATGCTAGGAGAGTACACTCGTGCTTGGCTTTCATCTTTTGAGTGCCTCCATTCCATCTTACTCGATACAGAAGGGTGCGATTTCTTCATGAAGGGACTTGAATCTACTAGGGTAACGTTCTCGGACGCAACACTTCGAGGCGTTTGCCAAGGATCTGCAACCTGCGACTTTATCATCATATATGCTGAGTCGCTCCCATTGTGATTCGAAGGCGCCTCCAAGGATGCTGTAGAGAGTCTGCTGCGAGCTCGCTCTACCGTTGGATCGGTCTCGGGAGGTCTCGCTCGTGAGAGCAGCGAGGAAAAATCAAGATGCTCCACATTCATTCCGAGTGATTCTTCGACTGCTCTCAAAACGGCTTCCCGGTTATCTTCTGGTATCATGGCAAGGCACGATTTTGCAAGCGCACGGTTGTTGAGCAACACATAGATGTGAGCCATGAGCGCCATAGATTCCAAAGAAGCGGCATTTTGTTTTCCCTGCAGTCGTCGCCGTGCCTGCAAGGCCTTCTCGCATTCTATTCGTGCGCGATCAAGACGATTCAAGCGGACGTACAGCTGAGATAGCAGGTGCGTGGCATTGTAAATGCATTCACGTTGCTTATCAGAGTCCGCCAGTTGCTCAACGAACCCGGTTAAAGCCTTTTCGGCGTCTGCAGGTCCCTGGATGTGATATGCACAGACTGCCAGCTTGTAGTGCAGACTGAAAACGTCACAGAATGCTCGCCTTCGCTTTGGTAGCTTTTGCAATATCCTCAGCGCTTCTTGAAGCAGAGAGTCCGCTTCAATCCATTCTTCAGAATCGAACGCTTGGAAGCCGGTGCTCAATGCCGCTTTGGCGAAGTCGGTATCCAGATCATCATCCGAATCGGACGCGTCACGTGTTTGCACGTCTAGGGATGATGCCACATTTTTAAGGACACTGTGCGTTCCAGGGCTTTGTGATGGGACTGTGGGAACTAAGGCTGGAGGCTTTGACTCCTGCCAATCTTCCCGAATTGCTTGCATGGCCTTCATCCATGGCGGGACACGATTATCGCTGTGTTCCATATGTAAAGCCTGGGTGATGGGGTCTGCAGCTCGATTTCGCTCAGAAGTATTCATTCCTTTGACGATGACCTCCTGTGCATACTGCATCAATGTAGCCTCTGTATGAGAATACCGCCAAGGTGGGCCAATCCGAGATGAGTTTTGCAGCTTGGTGACCATGTGTTGCAGCTCCTCAACATCAGATACAGGCGGTGGCTCGGAACGGACGGGCGTAAGATGGGCGAGTACGCTGGGGCCCAATTCAGCATCTAAAGAGGGTCTGTTGGGAAACGAGCAACTTACGTGTGGATCAATAGCAACGTGGTTCTCAGGTTGTCACTGTGTCTGCGTACGGTCACTCCCATCTCGTCGATTTGATCCTTGCTCTTATTTAGCTGCACCAGGCGCTGCGGCTGGAACACAAGACTCGCCTCCTCAGCCTCCTCCATCCTGACGCTCTTGACAAATGACTCCAGGCTGTGTATCGTCTGGCTCGCGTCTTCCACCTGGGTTGCAAGACAAGCCCACATCCTGCCGTCGCCATCATAGGGTGGAGGCGATCCTGTCTTGGTCTTGCTGGCGACTTCTACCAACTTGAGGTGTATCTGATAACACTCATTAGCGAGCGACTTGACCTCATTCGCAAGATCTTCGAGGGATGCATCGCCGGGCTTTGCGTCCTTGTTGAGTTTGGAAAGGGCTACCGATAGTCTCCAAGCCGCTTCATTCAGCGCTACAATAGCAGAGGCTGCATCTACAGGCGTGGACGCAACTCTCTCCATCGCTACTGATCGTTGTGAGGACTACGATGAGTGTGACTCACAGGATGAAGTGCACTGTCTGCTGCGCAAAAGTCATGCTAGGCAGTACAATCGCTGTGGCACCGGGCGTCAATAGCCATGCAGGTCATGGCTTGCGCCACAAGAACATGTGTCACGCGGTGAGCATGACCGGGAGAACTACTTTGACGTCTGAGTACAACTACGCCGATGTGGAACTCCTTCGTCCAGTAGAAGCATATCGAGTGCCTATACAACCGGTTTGAGTAGAGTTGTCTGTGTCACAACATCCTTGCATGTTCACATCGACGGTCAAAAGGTCAAAACAATTAGTAAGGGGCGGAAATGGCTGCATTTATTGATTGACGCGCGCCATGAGACGCACGCTCATCACACGTTCTGCACAAAAAGCATCGGTAGCCTGATAAGAAAAGTGTAGCTGTACTCGAGGAGGGCGATGGGGCATTTTGGCCGAATTAGTCTCTAAGCTCAGTGCACAAATGGCGTCCCATAGCCCCCACTGAATATTCATATACATCTAATCACAATCCTTAGTATGTGCCAAAGCCACCTCAGCAGATGCAAGTTGTGTCCGCTCACCAATGATGAGCGGCGCCACACGCTTATGCGAGGGGGGTAGTTCCCGCAACACCAGGCAAGCTTACGCTACATTGAGCTATGCAAGATGAGCTTCAGGTTCAGCCTTGGTCGTATGACCGATTTGAACGCACAAACTAACAGTAAAGTGATTCAGTGCACAGGATAATGAGATTCAGAAAAGCTCAATGATCCTAACGATACTAATCACGAACAGGTTTGACGCCCAAATTTGGGTCCACGACATAAGATAAGGTATGATAACACAGCCGGCAAAACTAAGCATAGCGAATTTGTCCCGCCATAATTATGCATTGCGCCAATCTGTTCGTCCACCAAAGGACACAAAGACGTGGACGTACGTTGGCCGATTAGCCTGGCCCCCAACGTACGTGAGTGACCGAAACCGGTTCAAAATGACGGACATGTCAGTCTGCGCAGCATCTGGGGCTCATTCTTTTGTTTCATCGTTCCAGGCTTCCGTCCTAGAACTTGATCATCGCATTCCTTCGTCGACATCTTCTGCAATCTTATTCTGTCAACCAGTTACGTGAACACAAGGTTCAAGTCTTGCAAGACGACCCATCAGTTACACCAATCTCGATGGCGAAACCCAATCAAAGTGCATGGGCAAGCGCGAGAGCGCCAGTCCGTGACGACGACCATGGAAGTTTTGAAAGACGAAGAGGATGGAAGTACAGGAGTTTGAGAATCGGATCCATCAAGCTTCCATGCTATGCATCACCAGAATCGCAGTTGATTCTGGTCTCGTTTGTCTGCTTCTTGTGTCCTGGTAAGAGTTAACGCACCATGGGAGCAATGGACAGGTTACTGATTGTACGCAGGCATGTTCAACGCCGTCAATGGTAAGAAATGACCTTGTACGAACTGAATGTGAGACATTTACTGACTTCGTACACCAACATCTAGGCATTGGAGCCGCAGGCCTCGATGATGACGCGCATGCTAGCAACGCTGCCAATACTACGCTTTATGCTACTTTCGCCGTTGTTGGGTTTTTCGCCGGTACTGTCACCAACGTTCTCGGTATTCGAGTTGCGCTTTCGTTCGGCGGTCTGGGGTACTGCGTTTATGTCAGTGCATTGCTTTGCTTCAACAAGACTCAGAACTTGGGTTACGTGGTGTTCTCTGGTTTCCTGCTGGGATGTTGCGCCGGCATTCTATGGTCGGCACAAGGTGCGATCATGATGAGCTATCCGCCCGAGAAGCTGAAGGGGCGGTACATCTCCTTGTTCTGGATTATCTTCAATATGGGTGCTGTTATCGGCGGTCTAGTAAGCTAATGTCTGAAATACCTGTAGGGAACAAAGACTGACTTCGATACCAGGTGCAACTGGCGCTCAACTTCAACACTCGGGACGGAACCACGGCAGCCGTTACAAACGGAACATACATCGGTTTCATGGTTCTCACATTCCTCGGTGCCTGCCTCTCCTGGACGCTCATCGATGCCAAGCATGTTATACGCCGCGACGGCAGCCGCATTATCATGATGAAACACCCAACTTGGCAGTCTGAGATCTTCGGTCTTTGGAAGACTCTCCGAACAGATCCGTACATCCTTCTACTGTTTCCAATGTTCTTCGCTTCGAATTGGTTCTATACTTATCAATTCAACGACGTCAACTATGCGCGATTCAACGTACGAACTCGCGCACTGAACAATACGCTATATTGGTTGGCGCAGATACTCGGAGCTGGCGTATTCGGATTCTCTCTGGATTTCCCAAACATTAGAAGATCTACTCGAGCAAAAATTGCATGGGTAGTCATGCTGGTTTTGACTTTTGCTGTCTGGGGCGGGGGATTAGCCTTCCAACGACAGTATCGCCGCGATGATAACAGCTTTCATTTCGACTGGACCGATAGTGGCTATGGCGGACCAATGGTGCTATACATTTGCTACGGCTTCTACGATGCAGCATGGCAAACATGCGTTTACTGGTAGGTGGCTCAGCTGATCATCTCGTTCTCTGCTAACTTTCCCCAGGTTTATGGGTGCTATCTCCAACAACAGCCGCAAGTTAGCCAACTTTGCCGGGTTCTACAAGGGTATCCAATCAGCAGGCGCGGCTATCGTATTCCGCATAGACGGTTACAAGAGGCCATACATGGATATCTTCCTGTCCAGTTGGGTGTTGCTGGCTGGAAGTTTGGTGATTGCGCTGCCTGTCATGCTACTGAAGATCAAAGACACGGTACCACTAGAGGAGGACTTGAGGTTTACGGACGAGACTATTGAGGATGTGCTGGGTAGGAGGGAGGGCTATCTACTGGATGAGCCTGTAAAGGCGTAGGATGATGCGTCCTACATATATGGAAACTAGGGCCTACGTTCAGCGGAAGCTACGAACGAAAGATAGTTAACGCACGACTACCGTGTCCGTGCGTGTTTTGCGTACCGGTAGCGGGCATCATGCGATAGCTCCCGGTAGAGCCCGCATGAGAAGAGTGACTCAGTTGGCTTCTGTGCTTTTTCTTGTCTTCTCTATGTTTACGCTTGGAGGCTTTGCTGTACTGTTTCCAAGGCCAAGTGACCTTGGAAACGTAACGTGATGCAGCGCATACGTACACAAGGCATGAATGTACATCTAACATGGATCTGCTTACATTAACAGCAGCAAGAGGTGGAGTACTCACCGATTTGGTGGGCGAAGTGGTGTATGAGGTGAGCATCTCCAACGAGCTCTTATTCAAACTGCACAGTTGTGCAAAGCGGTGCAGGGCATTTCCTTGCCAGTGCTATACTTCACGCCTTCAATAGGTTCGTGAGTCTATCGTGCTAACGCTTGTTAGCTGTTCAGCAACGGCCGTGAAAACTCAACTCAGCTCGTGGCTCAGAATGCAAGATCGGGCCGACCCTTCTATGCTTGCTTTTCTAATATATCAGTCATATGCACATTGATACAGCCGGCTTGGCCTAGACTATATCCTAGATCCTCTTATCTTGCTATGATGCGCCGCTCGCTACTACGACAAAAACAACAACTTAGCGCAGACATCCCTTCCGCTGAATCATACATAGTGGCTTTTTTATTCACCGTGTAGGTGTGTATTGTACGGGTCTACGCTAGATGGAAAACTCTCGAGAAGGACATATAAAGCCCGTCATCAAAGCACGACCTTGGATACATTCATCCCTCGAACATCTTTCTACCTCTCCCACCAACATATTATACCTATACCACCACCTCTGCTATCATGTCTGACTGGGTTGGACCTGGAGTTTACCGTATCGAGACCTACAAAGATCGCAAAATCGGTGTAGTCTTGAAAGACAATGACAAATCTGAGAAAGCAGCGGTGGTCTTGAAGTACGCTACTCCGCGCCCTTATTAGCAGGCTGAAGAAATGAACCAATCTTGGATAAGATCCGGCACCGTTGCCGACAACGGTGATCATTGGAATTTTGTCCTCGCTGGCACTGGAGTTTCCGGCAAGGAAGAGTTTCTGATCATCAATCGTTTAAGCGGGCTCCATTTGACATCTCTCGGTAACATTCTCTTAATTTATAAGTGGTCTATGGAATTGATTCTGACTTGATGACAGAGGGAGCTAAGGGGGGGAATGTAAGTGTGAGTCGCGACTCGCCGACGTACTATCGTTGCCGCTGGAACATTGCCCCTACCCAGAATGGCTCAGGTACATACTGGTTAGCATTCCTATCTCTGATTTGCCCTGTAGAATCACTTTTCGAATATACTAACAAACAACATAGGATTGTGGCAACCGTAAGTCCCTACATACCACAACTAAGAGCAGCATCTATCTTGGCTTTTGTACAACCTAAATGCTAACCGTTTTCTAGAGAGACAACGCAATGATGCTCAATACCTTCTACATGCGCACTGCGGACAATACCCAAGTCGAGCTCTATAAAGCAGGAACTTCTGAGCCTGCGACCTGGTGGTACCTGACAGTCGCCAGCACTAACGCTTTGCTGTCCCCCAATCTCGGTAAGGGTTCCAAGCCGTAATGGAAGCCTATTTACGAAGAGCGTAGAGATGGAGTGAGTGTTAGCAAGTTTCGATAGAGTTAGAAGCTTTGTGCTAGAGCTGTCTATAAATAGATATCAGTCACTACTCACTGGAAATAACACTGCAACTGCTGCCCTTTTTGCATAAGTTACGATGTGCCTTTCTTCTATGCATAAAAGTGTTAACTTGTTGCAACACTATGCAGCAGCTTGCAGTGTCTAAAAATACTTTAAAAGGTTGTAGTTATGTCCTAGAGACCTTGCGACAGTGCGGTGAGCCACGCTGAACCTCGTGGCGCCTGCAACGCATCTGTTTCCTGTGCCCGCTATGCCGCTTATCCAGAATATGAGGTTGCCATCCTTGTTGTTCGCGTATTTTGTGATCTCACCAAGCAGCTCGGTGCGGATTTTTAATTAACATCGTGCGTTGTGCTGTTCGTTGTGGGAACAAACGAAGCGCCTATCGCGACCGGCAGAACACAACGACTCTGTGTAGTAAGTGAGAAGCTGGATCTGCGCGCGAAGGATCTGAGTTCAAAAGATAGATTGAGACCTCGGCGTTGGACTGTCGATGACAGCCTTGTTTGGTAGGAAGGAAGTCTGCGACGCCGTGGGTGATTCCGCAGCGTTGCCCTCGCTGGTCTTGGCCTCGCGCTTGCGGCCTCGATGTGTGAAAAGCATTCCCAGATCGTCCATGAAATCTTTTACCATCTAGTCTTGACCATCAGAACGATGTGTTTGGTTGGGTGGTGCGGTATGCATGTCTGTCGCGATATCGGCAAGCCCTCCAATTCCGTCACGCAGTGCTCGGAATACCGTGTCCGTGCGCGTTTTGAGCCAGTTCATGTTTTGAGCCACCCCACCAAACTGAGATTTTAGAAAAATGAGGCTGTAGA
>WBOK01000345.1:0-69198 GCA_009289805.1 Alternaria gansuensis | reverse complement strand
CACCCACCTAGGTAAGCAACCACAACGAGATTGCTTGCGCAGTTTTGACCGAACCGGGCTCATAACTGTCGGAAACAAAATACCGACTGATCGATGAATTGTGCTCCGGCTAGAGGATACATATACACATACACGTTGCGACAATTAGTTAAATAACATACTGTTACTACACCTAGACTATTAACATGCGCAACGTATTTAATAAACTTGCTACTAAATAAGCCTTTTATAACCTCTATTATAACTTTAACACTTATAATACTAAACGCATTAATAAAGTATTAATAAATAATAAAATTTAACCTCTGCATCTCTCTAATTACTATAAAAGCTACTACTAACAGCTCCTTTTTAATTAACTAAAGAGGCTGCTTAATAAAAGTAAACGTAGGCTTTGTAATTTACTACTATAGCTTTTTATATAGTAACTTAGTAAAGTTTAACTTTACTTTATATAAGCTATTAGTCTTTATGTTAAATAAAAAGAAAAGTAGTCTAAGTATTATATTATTTATATGCAAGTTGTTTGTATATAGTACTATATAGTATAAGAAATTTTAAAAGTAAAAAGTAGTAAGTAAAGAGCTTTTGTAAAGTATTATAGGCTTTTGCTACAGTAACGTATATGTCTTTACTCTCTTCTACTTTCTCTACCTCTATTGCAATCTTGTTGCTAGCTATAGGGTAGCAATTGCTATTAAATACGTTTTAATTAGTATTGTTTTTTAGTACATTTAGCAGTAGTCTAAGCTTTTCTGCTCTAAGCGCTTAGCGCGTAGACCTTATCTACTTACTATTTAAATTTTATTAACTATATATAATCTTTTTTTAACTTTTGCAACTAATTAGTAGAGGGCAGCTGCTTTTTACTTTTTTAGAAAACTTATTTTGACTACAACAACAACCACTACCTTTAATACCTTAAAAATAAATAGTGCAGTGTGTTATATACAAATTATTTATTTATAGTACAGTTTAAAAAGTAAGAAATAGTAAGTAAAAAAATAGTAGCTTTAGCTTTATAAAGTATTGTAGGCTTCTACTGTAGTATATATGTATCCTTTCTCTTCTCTATTACATTATATTATAATCTTATTACAACTCTACTATAATCTTATTGTTAGCTATAGGCCAGCAATTGCTGTTAGACACGTTTTAACTAGTGTTGTTTTTTAGTACCTAACCAAATTTTTTTAATTCTCATTATTGCTTAGTGGTCTAAGCTTTTCTTCTATAACTTATTTACCTACTATTTAAATCTTGTAAACTACACACAATTTTTTTTAAAACCTTTGGGACTGATTAGTAGAGGATAGCTGCTTTTCACTTTTTTAGAAACCTATTTTAACTACAACAACAACCACCACCTTTGACACCTTAAAAAATAAATAGATCTTACTACTAAAAATTGTCGGGAAATTAACTATGGTGTAAGACTCTACAGCCTCGAGTTTAGTGGTGGTTTTGGTGTTCAAACCGCGCGTTACGTCGTCATACGCGTTACGCCGTCAACCTCGGTACAGGATATCCAGTTATTTCCACACGCTAGTTCCCGAAGCATCCGTCTTCCGATTCGGAACATGTACCCCACATGCGATCGGCCAGCATCCGCTGTGAACCCCTCAAGAACCCCTCAATAATGACGCTCTTGTTCCGTTTCTTGCAAGTACCGGAGATGAGGGGTCGTCATACAGTGAGGCAGTGTAGTTCTCTCCCTTCACAACATACGCGCGCACTCTTTTGTCGCAACAGGCTCCCCATACTTTGAACTTGCACGCGACACGCATAGCACTATCTGAACATGTCGGGCGATAAGATGAAGGCGGTGCACTACGAAGGGCCGTTCAAGGTCTCAGTGAAGGACGTCGAGCTGCCCAAGATCCAGCATCCAGACGATGTGATTGTAAAGGTCACAACAGCAGCGATATGCGGATCAGACCTACACATGTACCAAGGTCGTACGGCAGCGGAAGCTGGCCTAGTCTTCGGTCATGAGAACATGGGGACCATCATCGAAACCGGATCGGGCGTGACACTGTTGGAAAAGGGCGACAGGATCGTATTGCCATTCGTAAGTAAACGCGAAAGCGATGCACAAGAACGATATCTCTAATGCCACGGCTCCCAGAACGTCGCCGATGGTAGGTGCCGCAATTGCGAAGAGGGCAAAACGGCTTTTTGTACTGGGTAAGTTGAGCCTCCAGCAGGGCTATAGTTTGGTATTTCTAATGATTGAATAGTGTGAATCCGGGCTTCGCTGGTGGAGCCTACGGCTATGTGGCAATGGGACCCTATCAGGGTGGCCAAGCGCAATACCTCCGGGTTCCGTTCGCTGACTTTAACGCGCTGAAATTGCCCAAAGGCACTGAGCACGAAGCCGATTTCATCCTGCTAGCAGACATATTTCCGACAGGATGGCATGGTCTGGTGCTCGCTGGGTTCCAGTCTGGCGAAAGCGTTGCAGTGTTTGGCGCAGGTCCTGTTGGTCTTATGGCAGCCTATAGCGGGATTCTACGAGGCGCCAGCAAGGTTTTTGTAGTCGATACAGTGCCTGAACGGCTGCAAGCAGCGGAGAAGATCGGTTGCATACCCATCGACTTCAGAAAGAGCGACCCCGTTGAACAGATTATCAAGCTCAACGACGGCATGGTAGATCGCGCGGTCGACGCGGTCGGTTATCAGGCCGTGGATGCGTCAGGCAGCAAAGAGAAGCCGAACGTTGTCCTTGACCAGTTGATTATGGTAACTAGACCAACTGGAGGCTTGGGTATTCCAGGGTTGTATGTACCAGCCGACCCAGGAGCGCCGGATGAGCAGAGCAAGAAGGGTCAGATTCTGATCTCATTCGGCAAGCTATTCGAAAAGGTTTGTCCGTGTCTTAAGTTGTGAATCCATCACTGACGACCTCAGGGTTTGCATCTCGGCACCGGACAGTGTAATGTGAAGGCGTACAACAGGTATCTGCGCGACATGATAGTATCGGGCAAGGCCAAGCCGAGCTTCGTTGTGTCGCACGAAATCAACATCGACGAGGCGCCGACGGCATACGAGAAGTTTGACAAGAGGATCGAGGGGTACACAAAGGTCTTGATCCACCCCAATGGATCCCTGAACTCATTGAACGTATGAGTGATTATACTAAATCTTTTAATGGAAAACTCACGTCTGAGCACTGTGCGTGTCGCGCAGACACGCTCTGCTATAACATCGCGTCTGCGCCTGGCTGACCTTCTCGCCACATGCTAGTACCGCTGCATCGCGAAAGCTCCGTCATCGACCAGGTATGCCTTGACGATCTTGACCTCCTCCACAGGGCGATCTTCCTTGTCTGTCTTGACTAACCCCAGCTTCTTTACGATCTGCATCCCGCTCTTTACCCTTCCAAAGATAGTGTGCTTGCCATCCAACCATGGAGTTGGTGCCAGTGTAATGAAGAACTGCGAGCCATTGGTGTTGGGGCCGGAATTGGCCATACTGAGAATGCCTGCACCGGTATGCTTGAGTTGGGGAGTAATCTCATCTTCGAACTTTTCGCCATAGATGGATTCACCGCCCCGACCAGTGCCCGTGGGGTCGCCTCCTTGAATCATGAAGTTTGGTATTATACGGTGGAAGATCAGGCCGTTGAAGTAGTTGCGCTGCGCGAGCGTCGAGAAGTTTTTGCATGTCTTCGGCGCGTGGTCGTTGTATAATTCGACGACAATGGTGCCCTGCGTTGATTAGAAAAGCCCTTCACAGTACGAGGACGCAAGCATACAATAGTGGTGTCGAGTGCGACGTCGGTAGCCATGGTGAATGTGCGAGAGGGAGAATATGAGGACTGTGATGGCACCTCCCGCCCAGTTGCGTATTCTATGTGGCACGGCCCACCACATTAGCCACACAAGCCTGCGCCACAATCACTAGCTTCGAGTGATGAATCACAGCCAGAGAGGTATTTTGATGTTTGGCAACCACAACCCCAACAACGGAACATGGAGCTTTCAACCTGGGCACTACCACAGCTATCCAAGCTTCTCCCTCTTGACGAGGATTCGCTTAAGCAGATAATATCATATACAGAGTCACTATCGCATAAAGAATCGGCGGATCATCTGCAGAACCTACTGGGAGACAGCCCACAAGCACTTGAGTTTATCACATCATTCAACAACCGGAGACAACCAAAATCTTCCGGTAGTTCTGCTCAGTCCCAGCCACCAAACGATGTTTCAGGCGTGCCAAGGACCAAGCCAAAGAAGAAGAAGCCCGGTTTGAACAAACTTCCGCCACCACGGCAGCCGGAAAATTATGGAAATGTGTGTGGAGGGTACATCAAGAAAAACGAAGAAGACTACATGGCCGGTAGCTCAAGGTCGAAAGCTGTCAAATTCGGCTTGTCAGAAGAGCCTGATGGATTACAATTACCAACCTTCACTACGTCATCCGGGTCCTCAACACCCAAATCTCGTGGTGTCTCACCTGCTCCGCCATCATCGAAGAAACTCCCGGGGCAACTGATCTCTGACAAAAAACCAAAGGCAAAAGCGAAGGTTAATGTCACTGGTGGAACGCCTATGCACGGTGCCTCGACGGCACTTAGTGATCTGGAGTCCGCGATCAGGACCCTCGAGATCCAGACGAACCCTACCCTTGTCTCACAGGATAACAGCAAGCGGAAATGCAATTGCATGGCTACTAGACATCCTTTGCTCGAAGCCGCGCCAAACTGCTTGAACTGCGGAAAGATCATTTGCGTGAAAGAAGGCATTGGGCCATGTACTTTCTGCAACTCTGCCTTGTTCACCGCACAAGATATCCAATCGATGGTGCGCGCTCTGCGAGAAGAGCGTGGAAAAGAGAAAATGGCCGCCAACAACGCTGGCCAAAAGCGCGCCGACGTCTCCCTCGCTCCTCGCCTGTTTTCAACGCCCCGCTCGACAACGCCTGTTTCCTCAAACCCTGCCTCAGACGTAGAGTCTGAGAACGAGAGGCTCGCAAAAGCAAAGCAGCACAGAGACAAGCTCCTTGCTTTCCAAGCCCAGAACGCCAAACGAACCCAGGTCCATGACGAAGCCGCAGATTTTGAGACCACGACAGCTGGACTGAGCATGTGGGCCAGCCCCCAGGAACGCGCTATGCAACTCAAGCGGCAACAGAAAGCACTGCGAGAGCAAGACTGGAATGCGCGCCCGGAGTACGAGAAACGAAAGGTAGTGGCCAGTATCGATCTTTCGGGGAAGAAGCTTGTCAAGCGCATGGCTGCTACCGAGAGGCCGGCAACGCCAGAGAGCGAAGACGAACCACCTGAGCCCATGCAACGACCTGTTGATGGGAACACGCTGTCCAGTGGCAGTGGAGCGTTTAGCAAGAACCCGCTATTGGGCGGCCTGATAAGGCCGACTATCAAAGTCCAAGAGAGCAAAGGGAAGGGGAGTGGAGACGCGAGGAAGCAGACTTGGCGGCGCGTACAAGACGATAATGATGACAACGAGCAGTGGATCTTAGATGGTGGCATCCATGGTTCGAGAGCGGACAATGTGAGCTTGGAGATGAATGGTCTGAGATGATCATCTCTCTTAATTTTAATAACGATTAAATGATGTCGTAACATTCAAATGAGAGTCTCTATTATAGAAGCATGTTCTCGCGGCTACAACGAAGAGTTCAATAGCATGGCAGTGTTTCCGCCGTAAGATCTAGTAGAGCGCTCGCCTGTACATCGAAAATGGCAATTCTAAAATTGAGCATATAAGCCATGACTTGATAGCCGAAGGCAATGTTGTTTAGTGCAATGAGCGACCAGTGACAGCAGAGCTGACAAGGTCAGCGTTCATGCACACGGCAAGGGGGGACGTTACCGACCATCCCGATACATAGTAAGAAGATATGATCATCCCAGCAAGCTGTTAGATCGCCACATTATCTTATGTAATAGTATAACCGCTACACTGTCAAAAGAAAAGTTTTAGTAATCTATCATTGCTGACATAAGCTTTAAGCACTAAATTGAGCGATTTCTAGAGTTTACTGTACTAATTCGGGCTTATAGGGGTGGTCGATAACATATCTCTACGGAGTAGGACCGATGGTAATATCGCGCATTTCATATGTGCGAACAGCGACCAGGCCCATGTTCTCAACAAACGCAACATCGATTCCACCTCAACTCCAAGCAACTCCAGAGACGCTATACCAGCGCATCGGATCACATATTTTGGCAATCACCAGTTTCATCGACTTATGAAGTTGGTGTGGAGTTGGGGGATCCCCAGATTCACCGATCGGCAGGTCGCAGAAGCTTGATTACCGTAGCCGCCCCTTTGCTTGTTCCGTCAAGCTCGCCCAAGCAATGCGGGGTATATGTGCGCTAGGCCCTACATTGACACTACCACGAGTCCCATGACTGTAGAACGGCCGGATGTGATAGGCGTCAGGCAACGTGGCGTAAGCAACGGGTTTGGAAAGTCGGAAAGTACCGCAGCAAAAAGTGTGTGAAAGAATCCCGTCAATTGCCCTCCACAGCTTGTTGGCGAAATATGAGGCCAGACTATAGTTTTTGGAGACGTGAGGTTAAGAGAAGAGCGTAATGCTGTCTATTCAGGCTATCTTGAAGGTTAGGTGGGATACCCCACAAACTGAATCGCGGTGGGTAGACGTGATTGCTGGGTCGTTATGCAGTACGGCTAGTTTGCATAACTGCATAAGGGGCCCATTGAGCCTCCAAAGGACTCCGCAAGCATCCGGCATCTTTTTTTACCTCCTTAGGCCTAAGTCCTTGCTTGCGAGGTTTCCGCAGCTATACGCTGGCAATGGATGGTTTAATGCGAGACCACAGCGATGGTTCTGGTGAGCAACAGCTCACGGTCTTCGTACACCCAAGCAACATACTGATTGAGTAATGTAGATGTCTCAGACCACTTGCCGTCGCCGTTGCCGTCGATGTTGAAACCAGCGTGCAATCACAGGAAGCAAATTCACACCAACGAACAAGCTCCCATTCACACCAACTATTACGAAAAAGATGGCTTGAGGACGACTGGGGATGGCGAAGAACACGACGTTAAGCCCTCGATGAACTGGAAGAGGATCATGGCATTAGTTGCTATGGCTTTTCGTACGCGGAATCCACTACACACATCCGAGACTCAACTAACGTTCACAACAGTCTGGACAGGTAGTCAAATCCCCGTCTACCTCTTCGGTAGCATTCCTCCCTACGTCTACGCCGATATAGGCGGGGCAGACCGCTGGATCTGGTTCGTCCTTGCCAACCTACTATCCCTGGCTGCGATCTGTCCGTTTGTCGGATCCATCTCCGATATCGTTGGCCGACGATGGGTTGCCATGATTGGTGCTTGCTTCCTTATTCTAGGCATGATTGTGTGTTCAACGGCGCATACTATGAATATTTTCATCGCCGGCATGGTGTTCTCTGGAGTGGGCGCGGGTATCAATGAGTTGACTGCTTTAGCTGTCACGTCGGAGCTTGCGCCTACGAGCCAGAGGGGCAAGTACGTTGCTATACTTATTTTTACCATCATCCCCTTCTGTCCGTCGGTGCTCTGGGCTCAACTCATCGCTTCTCAATCGACGGGTGCATGGCGTTGGATTGGAGTGTGGTGTGGGCTGTGGGCCTTTATTGGTCTCGTCTTGACGGCAGTCTTCTACCACCCATCTCCACGCGTCAACAGCGTGGGCATGAGCCGCAAAGAAGTCATGGCACAGATCGATTACATTGGCGGTTTCCTTTCCGTAGCTGGCATGATCTTGTTCATGATGGGCATGCAATGGGGTGGCTACCAGTACAAGTGGTCCAGTGCGCACGTCCTCGTACCATTAACCCTGGGCGTCGCCTTCCTTGTTTCCTTCGTACTATGGGAAGCCTACGGAGCGAAGCACCCCATGTTTCCGAAGAGGCTTCGCCAGGAGCCTCGCATTCTTGGCCTGACACTGGTCATTACATTTGTCTCGGGGGCCAACTTCTTTTCTGTCCTCATGTTTTGGCCAACGCAGGCATTCAATGTCTACGGCCATGACCCTGTTGGAGTTGGCATCAGAGGTATTCCGGTTGGGTTTTCGATTCTGGCTGGTGCTTGTATTGTTCTGTGGTTGCTGTCGTTACTTCGTGGTCACAACAAAGAGCTCCTGATTGCTTCGTCGGTTTTGATGACTGCAGGCTGTGGTGCGCTTGCGGTTGGTCGCGTCGACAACTTGTCTCAGCTGTGGGGATTGCTAGTCATGGCTGGTCTTGGTATTGGTGGTATTGTCGTGCCAGCATCTATCATCTGTAGGTTCTACGCCGCGTTGATTGGTGGACGATTCGCTGATTTGTTTAGCCACCATCATTTGTCCAGACGACCTTATTGCGACAGTCGCTGCCCTCACTCTTGCCATTCGTGTCATTGGCGGTTCGGTCGGATACTGCGTGTACTATAACGTCTTCATCTGTAGGTTCTGTTGGTACAAGTGAAGCCATGTCACCTCTGACATTGCTAGCCAAATTCGTCCCAGCCGCGACTCATTTCATCGGCGGTGCAATGGTGACCAAGCTCAACATTACATCTCCAGAGATCATTAGAGAGGCAATCGTCATCACTGGCGCTTCACTGCTACCAGCTCTCAAGGAACTGCCGGGCATCAAGGATGTGCCAGGTGCGTACGAATTGGTTGTTTATGCTGGCCAGCTTGCATACGCAGAAGCGTACAAGTACGTGTACTACGTGAGCATCGCGTTTGGCGGGGTTAGTATCATCGCGGCGTGCTTCTTGGGTGATATATCCAAGTACATGGACGACCATGTCGCGGTGGCCATGCACTGAGCTGCCGCTGAGAACTGAGACTCATCTGTCTTGAAGGTTGATGGAGTGAATATGTAGCTGAGGCTAATAATGATACTTGGAGTTTGACGGAGAGCTTGCGCATTGTCGTGGCTAAATCTTCTACTTGGCTCTTAGTATCCGTGCCGCTTTTGACTTGCATCTAGACTCGGCCATAATGCGGCGCTACACAATGCGGTTCTTGAAGGTTTCGCGGGTCTTGCAATATGGTAGTGGGGATGATGGTGACAGGAGCAAGAGCGATGAAGGGCGTGTGCCAAGACTAGCCGTACTTGGCGCTATCCTTGTTTGGCACAAGGCCCCACCCCCTCCCCACCCCGTCATTGCGTCATGCATCACGTGAGCGCGCGTGCAGCTCGGGTCAGGCTCGTTGTATGCTGCCATCGGTGATTGGTTGCTGCCTGCGCCGTCAGGCTGCCATGGCCTCTAAACACGTCTTCCCGTCGCTAGAGTGGGGCACGGCGCGTCGTTGCCTAGCTCTACCGTCTTTCGCATCGACACGCCACATCTCTGCAGCTTGCGCTTCATCATGGCATAGGCTGCCACCGTCTAGTATGCGGAGGAACATCCACTGAAGATGCGAGTATATAGCATACGACTGCTTCGTCTTTCCTGTCTCTTTGGGCATTTCGTGCAACAAACCCATTTCCTCGTCGCCTTTACACTTCCCATCACTTCACAAATTTATTTGCCAACCATGACAACGCGTAACCAAACATCGACGTTGATAGAGCTTCCTTCGATTCCAGTTAGCCATGCCGACTGGATTGCACACGTCGCTGCGTGTTTAGAGGCGTCGATGCACGACCTGATCGAACCATACAAGGCATATGATTCCAAGCTACGCGAGGTATTCGCCCAGCAACCTGAACACCCAGCCGTTAAGACGCCCAAAATCCTTCCCATATTTGCAGGCCGCGAACATGAACTCAAGATACGCGCTCGCAACCTTGCCGGTGAATCCAAGGCTGACCGTCAACGCTATCTCCTACCTCTTGACGAGGCAGATCGTAAGCCGACTGGCTCTCCAGCAGTGGTGCAATCGCTTAGGGAGTTCCAAACCAACTTCCAGCTCTTTTCTGAGTCATCCCTTGTCGACACGGACTGGTCCAATGTGGTAGTTGCGGGTAGCGCCGTTGTGACCTCGTTGCTATCTGTCCCCGAGAAATACAATGGCTCGAAGCGCGCCTTGCGCGAGTACTATCATCAGGAACTGGCGCCAGCCTCTGACGTTGACCTCTTTCTCTACGACCTTACCGAAGAGCAAGCCGTTGAGAAGATCAAACAGATTGAACAACGCATCAAGGATTCAATCTTGACCGAGACAACTACCGTTCGGACCAAGAACGCTATCACCATCGCCTCGCAGTATCCGACTCGGCACGTCCAGATTGTCTTGCGCATCTACAGATCCATTTCCGAGATTCTTACAGGCTTCAATGTTGACTGCTCCTGTGCCGCATACGATGGCAAGCAAGTCTACGCTAGTCCCCGCACGCTTGCTGCATACATGACCCAGATCAACACCATCGACCTGACGCGTCGCTCACCTTCGTACGAGAACCGCTTGTCCAAGTATGCACGCCGAGGGTTTGAAGTGTACTGGCCGCTCCTTGATCGTTCGCGTATCGACCCGACGCTGTTCGAACGTTCATTCGGTCGTACTCTCGGACTGGCCAGGCTGTTGGTATTGGAGAAATTGCCAAAAAAGCACCGATCGTGATGCCTATGTTGATCAGCGCCGCGCTGAACGTGGAAGACCAGCCATCAACCGGTGGGCTACACAAAAGTTGAAGGGCGACATCAAGCAAGAGCATGACGAAGATGTTGCCGAGTGGGTGGAAACCGACGAGATTAGCGATTACCATACCTTCACCATCCCATACGGGCCAAAGTATCATGCTCGGAAGATCGAAAGGCTTTTGTACGCAAAGGACCTGCTGCTCAACGCTGAGTGGAACCGACCCAAGGAGCGGGAAACCACGCTGCATCGACACCCTGCTTTCTTTGGAAATGCAACCGACGTAATAGGGGACTGTTGTGGCTACTGTCCCACACCCATCACACAGGAGGACGAAGAGATTGCGGTCGAAGAGAGAAAGATCTACGTGTCGGGCACTTTGTCTTTCATCAAAGACAATCCTGGACGGCAAGCAATTGGCTCTTTTCACCCTCTCACTGACAACGACTGGACCGAAATGGCATATGTTGGGAACACGGCACGACTATGCCAGGCCATTGTAGATGGAGATCTCGAGCATGTACAAGATTGGCTAAGCCAAGAGGGTGCTGACCCCAATCGACGAGACTACACTGGGCGTACTCCACTACATTTGGCGGTCACCACTTCAACCCCGCAAGTCGTTCAAGCTCTCATCGACACAGGAGCTCGCATTGTCGCTCGCCTCTTCGATGGCAAGACCGCCCTTCACCTTGCTGCTATGCGTGGTGAAGTAGATATGGTCAGGGCTCTCCTCATCAAGAGTGAGGCCAACGAAGAAATCGAGGCAGAGAAAGAGGCTCTTAAGAAGAGAAACCAGAATCACCCAGAAGCCTCAAGCGGTACGAATAGCAACGACCCTAGTGATCAAATAAACGAAGAAGTCGGTGAGGACAACGACATTAGTATGTTTGACGAAGAGTCTGAGAACGCCGATGCAACTACTGATGGCTCCGTCATCAAGATCGGTTGCAAGAACATGAGAACCTCCCAGATGACGCGAACGATGACGAGCCCGATGTATATGACGTCAACGTGCTCGCCTGGGATGCACCTGTATCTGCGCTTCATCTAGCCATTGCGAATGGCCATACAGAGGTTGTGAAGACCCTCGTTCAGGAATTTGGGGCTGATGTGCTCCTGCCGATCAAGCTTGTCAATGACTACAACAAATCTCCGCGCGCGGCAATTCTACCTCTGGTCCTCGCATTACAGCTCTCGCTCGATAAGGCCAAGAACATGACCAGACTTCTCATTAGTCTCGGCGCATCACCGGCTCAGGGCGACATTGACCACGTCACGGCGTTACACTACTTCGCCGGGCATGGCGTCGATCTGCTCAACACCATGATATGGGAAAACCGACCTGTGGCACAACAAGCCGTTGGTCACATCTCCTTGAGTGGCTATCAGTATAATCTAACCGCGAATATTCCTTTGAAGATAGCGATTGAACATGGTGATGCTGCTGGTGTTGACGCACTTCTAGAACTTGGAGCGAAGCCCGAGATTGACTTTGCTACCTACATCGCGTCTGCGAAGAGCAAGTGGAGCTTTTTGAGCGATAGTGCTGAACGCAACCAGGACCAGTTCAGACAAAACGTCGAGCAGCCTGTATTTGCTGCAGTCCGTTCAAAGATACCGTCGATCGTAGTGAAGCTTCTTGATGCGGGGGCAGACATCAACAGTCTCACCTTCCGAGCCTGGAGCGCGTTGAAAAATTGCAACTACTGCCAAGACAACAACACGGGCACTCTCTTGGATATAATTCGTGTTACCATAAGGAAGTTGCGCACCTTCGTCGAGCTGGGCAAAGTCGATGGTCAGGACGGATGGCTGTACTCTGGGGGCTGGGTGGACCAAACTCGCTACCAGGGTCGCGAGTGTCTCGCACCGATACCTCTGAAAGAAGACGCTGAGTATCTCCAACACCTTGAAACGGATACCTACACTCATTTGATGGCGGCGTCCCAGCTCAAAACCGCCAAGAAGACTTACAAACAAGATCTGAAGAGCCACGAAGAATGGAAGCAGTCTGAGAAAGAGCCTGAGGGTACAGATCAGAAGAAGTCGGCTGTTCAATCGCTACTGACTGATTTTGAGGCGTTGGAGGTTGAGCTGTTGAAACGAGACGCGAAGACCTTCAAGGAACTTCATCCGGACATTGATCTTGATGTGCCTCGACCAAACCAGTACAACTATGTACACAAGCCGGACACACCAAAGCTGTGGAAACCATTACTTACTTTCCGGGTTTCTGATTTGACCGAAGAACGACGAGTCGCATACGTCAAGCTGTTCCAAGCCTGTTGGAATGCTGACCTTCCGACAATCAAGGAGCTTACCTTGACGGTCTGGGGCGAGAATCAAGGTCCCCTGAAAGTCGCTGTCAAGGACTCGCAGGATTTCTCGCCATTCTCTATCGCGATTCTGCGAAAGCATTACGGAATTGCTCGGGCTATCCTAGAAATCGCACATGCGCAATTTGCACCCGAAAAGAAGCCAATGCTCAAGCATAGTCTACAGCCACGAGATGAGGACGATGATAGCTGTAGCGGTGGCGAGGACGATTTTCAGATCTATGCTGAGATTGTGGATGATCGCTTCACTATCGAGAACATTGGAGAGGTGCAGAACCAGGTCAAAGGCGATGTGACACCGCTCAGGCTAATGTCGTGGAATTGCCCAGTGTACGAATTTCTCAACGACATCGTCATGGATTCCGTCTCCAGACCTCTCCAGCAGCCTTGGCAGCCAATGGTATCCGCGCAAGTCTCGGATCATCCGCGCACCTAGAACCGTTCTTAAAGATGCAGCAAACGGTCGTATGTATTATGCGTCGCAATCAGCTCAACAAGAGATTCCCGATGTCGACAGACCCGGTAATCTCTTTCAACTCGCGATTTACCTGAATGATGCCAATCTATTACAGTTCCTGATTGCCAGAGCCGAGGAGTATACGCAATATGGCATCGGAGCTGATGAGGAAGCTGCTCCTAGGTTCTTTCGCTTCAACGAATCTGATTTCCTATATGCCGTCCGCCTTGGTCGAATCCGCCTGCTAGAAATCATTATCAAGAATACCGGGGCAGGCATTCCTCTGGACGATCTTGTGAAGAAAAGCGGCATCCAGATATCTGTGAAGCCACAATACTATCAGGGACTGTCGGTTCATGGCAAGAAGCGAGCGGATTGGGCGAACGCTGGGCGAGAGGTCCAATCGCAAGTAGCTGGAGCGCAACACCCGCCTTTACTTCATGCTGCTTCGTATGGAAGCTTGGAAAGTGTTGAATGGTTTGGAAGTAATACCGCTTTGCGCTGTTATTCAGAGTTCGCCGACAGCCATCAGGATGATATCCGAATCCAGAATCTAGCGAAATCTCAAGGCGGCTTGGAGATTGCCATCACCAAGTGGCTCGACCTTCGCTCACATTTATTACTCCATGCAGTGGTCCTTGGCAAGACGAGCGAAGATTTCTTGAATCTCCTCCGACATCTATGCAATACTCATCCCAAGACCCTTGAGCACCGTTCCGCTAGTGGTATGACGCCCTTGCAGCTTGCTTTTGCTCTACACCGTATCGAGATGATAAAGATTCTTCTGGAAGCGGGTGCTGATCAGACAACTCGCGACAACTCAGGAGCCAACATTGTCCACTCGATTTTCAACAACATCAACCAGCAGCACAAGGGCTTAGATCAGACCCGGCAGTTACTCGGTCTCATTGACACCCGCCTCCTTTCCAGCTTGTTCACCGAGCGTACGACGGCAGAGTCCGGCGCATATACGCCTCTTGCGCTCACAATTCACGTTGACAACTCCTACCACTACAATCTCAAAACCAATGAGCTCAATTCCGAGGCCATTGTCGAGCTAATACTCGAGTTCAGCAAAGGCGAGGATCTCAGCATCGTGAACGGTGAAGGTGATACACCCATGCACACCATTATAAGGCGCGGAGCCGACACGCTACTACGTATTATGCTCCGATGCCGTCCTGGCCTTCTCTTTCGCGAAAACGCATCGGGACGCACACCTTTCGAGATGGCCGAGGACTCGTATCTGGCTAAAGAGGTTTTCAGCAACCCTCCGTCTCTGTCGGCTTCCGGCCATCCGCACTACCCTATGGAACATGGACGCCGCGCCCGCGGGCTGATTAAAACCAGTGTACTTGTACGAAGTCCAAAATCTTTCGTTGAAGAGCCTGAAGACACACGCTCGGGCTCTGAAAAGGTGTGGCAAGTCTGTAAGGAGTTTGCAGAGAAGAGTCAGGGACAAAAGAGAAAGCTTGTTAGTTTGGTAGAGGCAATGGAAGTTGCCAAACGACTGGCATCGCGAAAACGAGGTGCGTCTAAGAGGGATGAGGAAGACGAGGAAAAAGAGGAAGAAGAGCATGTTGCGGGCGACGAGGTCAACCAGTGGTTTCAAAAAGCGATATCTGCAGATCGTTAGTGCCTATCGGCTTGTTGCATGTCGCGTTAGTACGTGTGAGTAATTTCACTTGATAGTGTAAATCTGGGGTAAAGCGCCGATGCAACGTGCTCTGAAAGGGAATGTCATGAAGGAATCTTACGCAGTTTCGAGGGTACACATGAGAAGTAAGTAGTTTCAGCAAATCACTTTATCGTGTTCTGCTTTCTCCATTCTAAATCTTGCAAATTCGGCTGTCTCTGCACTAGATTTTGTAGAGCGATTCAAGAAATAACGATCTCCTGTAAATAGTACACCAAATCACTGTGGGACCGAATTGAATCTAGTTGGTTGTATTTCAAAAACTCCCTAGTACTTCTTACCTTGAAAAAAGGGTTGATTCAGCACAGAGACTAAACTGCCGTCAAATCCAGTAATCTGATGAGAAGATTCAGTTAGTAACAGCTGCGATGCGAGGTGAACAACGGCGCATACAAAATAAATTTCAAATCAAATATTCGAAACATAAATATTCATCATTCATGATTACATATCTCGTCAAGCTTCCAGCTTGGTAGCGAATGCGCCCTTATCGTTCCATCTGCGCCAGCTCTTGCCAGCCGATTCCTCTTCCCCCACTCTCGTAGTATACACATGCCGGTCACAACCATGTGCAAGCACCTAGTACACGTAGAAGGTCATGTTCTCACTGTCCTGCTCACGAAGCTGCTTGTTCTTGCGGACGAAGAGAATCTTTGCAAGCCATGCTAACAACGCAGTCGCAATGGAGAATGCAGCAGAGGAGCTAAGCGCGATGATGTAGCGTGGGCCGTCGGACTTGGGCCATAGGTATGGTGTCCTGATGTAGCTGTTAGCGATTGCTTTTGTGGGAATGTTTCGAAGAGGGATAGGGATAAGAGGACTTGCCAGATAAAAGAAGCATTCATAACCGTGGTAACGATTCCAATAGCCACGGCTTTCTTCTCGGGTGTTTGACCACATGTCGATCCGCACCAACCTAGAATCAAGGAGTTGACACCATAAGTACCGATGGTGAAGATGATCATAGCGACGTAGCGACCCGCGGTACCAATCTCAGCACAGGCCAATCCAAAACCAAATGTCGCAACGGCTTTGGAAATGGTAATGTGCCAAGTACGTTCGTTGAACTTGCCAGAAGACCAGGATACCGCGATTGTAACCGCACCCGCGATGAGGTAAGGTGGGCAAGTCAAAACAAGAGTGATGGTCTGACCGAAACCAAGAGTCTGGACAACGGTGGGGAAGAAGTTCTTGAACCCGTTGGCAGCAAGATGCATGTGTGCCATGACAGCGAAGATCCAGACCATGGGGTCTTTTCCAGCTTGACGGAAACCAGCCCATACAGATGTCTCGCCCTTGTTGCCGACGGTATCGAGAGCCATGCGGTTGGTGGCTAGATCGCGTTCTTCTTGCGTCAACCACCACGTATTGTGCGTGAAGTCGGGTAGGAGGAAGAAGCCGACGATAGCGATAACGAAGGTGACGGCCCCCTGCAGAATAAAAAGCCAGCGCCAGCCGGTGATACCACCGACGTCTCCTAGGCCGTGGAAGATTCCTGCTGCGATTAGGCCGGCGAAGGCGGTGGCGAGAATGTTTCCGGTGTAGAGGATGGCGATGCGGGTGGCAACTTCTTTGCGGGTGTAGAACGTGGAGAGGAGGTAGACAGCGCCGGGATAGTAGGGTGCTTCTGTTACGCCGAGGAAGAAGCGTGTTAGAAGGAGGCCGGTGAAGTCTTTGGAGAGGGCTGTGAGGGCTGACACGACAGCCCAGAGCATCATGCAAACACCCATGTATCGAGATGGGCGTGTACGATTTAAAAACATGTTGCTAGGGATTTGCCCAAGTAGATATCCTACAAAGAGAATGCTCACGCATGTCTGGTATTGTGTACTGGTGAGGTTTAGGTCCTCTTCGAGATCATCAAGACGGGCTAGTGCGATGGCATTGCGATCTAGATGGAAATATTCGTCAGTGTATGCTCATCATTGGGTCTTGCGAGAATAATGATTTACCAAGGTAGTTGAGCCAGTACATGCTCCACAACATGGGCATGATCCATCGGTCGAGTTTCTTGACAAGCGCAATCTCTCGAGGATCAGTCTTCTCGTAGGCTCCAGAGTAATCCACCTTTCCGATAATAGGCACAGGCTTCGTGGGCTCCTCATCCCGAGTCTGCGCCTGCTCGAGCATGACGATCTCATTCTTCTTGGACTCGAACATGTTGGGTGGTGTTCAAAGAGCTGTATGAGAATCACGTGGAGATGTGAAAAGAGTGGGGAAGACGCCCGTTGGATCACCGAAGCGCCAGCTGGTTGATCTGGGGAAGTAACAATCCGGGGATGTGGAGTAGGACTCTTATATATTTTCCGCCCTCCTCCAGGATGTAGCAGGTGTTGTGGATCAATATCGCCCCAGATCATCTCTAGTCACCATCTTCCGAAATCACACGACAATTGTTTAGGAAACTCCGCGCATGCATACCTTCCAAGACAACCAAGCGCGCTTCTTCCGGCCGTCTTGGGCTCTCGCGAGGCTTGATGGCGCTGGGATTGTAGGGTCGCGGGGCCTCCGAAGGGCAGGTGTGCCCGCTCCTTGGTCTTTGAAACCGACTATCATTGTGCATTCCAAAAGATGCGGCACACAAGCTCGGAGGTTCTACCCTAGGAGCTGGGCATGCTTAGTGCCCAGGTGGCCTTGCCGCCTCCACTGGCCTTTTGTCAAGGACTGGCTCAACAAAGCCGGTGTTCAGTGGTCTCATGTTCGGTCTAGTGCTGTCCGTTTCTTGTACTCTCCAGTGCAGCGGAGTGCAATCGCTCCCACAGCTTCTACACAATCTTCTCAAGACAGACAGCGCACTCTTGCATAGGAACTGAAGGCTTTCACCAGGCGATCTCTTCGTATCCCTCCCCCTCTTCCTCAGTCCATCCTGGCTGACGTCGCGATGAGAACACGTAAAATGGTACTCATCCCGGCAACGTTGCATTGATGCTCCGAGATCATTACTCATGACTGGTTCCGGTGAGAGTCTCAGCCCCGACCCTGGAATCTCCTTGGTCTTGTCGCAGAGAAAAGGCGTATTGGCAAGTTGGCAAGCCACCAAAATCTTGGTATTGCGCCTTTGTCAAGTGTTTTCATAGCTTGTCAGCGTCGCACTTGGGGCCTAAGCCAAGTAGGCCGAGACAGGTCCAAGATATTGACCTGGGTTGCATTGCGGGGAAACAAAGAGATGGCGCGCACGCTTGTGGCACGGATGGGGTGTTAAACGTGCTTTTTCGGATGGGTCGCGCTTGGTCCTGCGGTGCGTCTGTGTGGGAGTTTGTAAACCTGGTTTAGCGTAGGGCTTCACCTCGAAGCCGTTGGTGAGTTGAGGGAGCTAAAAGTCTTTCCGCTGTGAGCTTGACCAATCAATGCAGGGCCAAGTCAGCCCGCCGGGCCTTCACCATCTTGGCTCCCTATTGATCAAAGCGATCGCCCACACCATTCCTTGGTTTCTCAACAGGGCTTACCGGTTGCGTTCTTTCGGTGCATCTTCCGGACCAATGCTGCAGAGTGGAACGAAAGTAGATATTGTTTAGGCCACGTGCTCAAGAGAAGTTATCGGGTCGTCCTCGTCGTCTTCGCGGCCGTGTCAACCTGGTCGGCGGTTGTGGAAGGGAAGGTAGGTCAACGAAGCGTGAAACGTCCACTACCATGGAGGTGGAAATATTCGCCTGCTTTGTCGATCGCTGCTGTGAACAAGGCGTTCCGTTAGCAGGTAAACAAACGTCGACATCGAAGGGCGACATCCTGCAACAACGGCTACTGCAATGGCGGAGAGGACCGTAGTGCTTATATCAACGACTTCGCGAACCGTCTCACGGAAAAGTATCCGTAAATCGTGCAGGTGACGAGCCAACGGGTTACGCATGCACCAAAAGAGTGGGGAAGATTGAACTTGGAGTTAGGCTTTGTTGCAAGAAGAGCTGTTTGGATGGTTTGTAGTGTGATGAAGTTGACTTGTTGTGATGTAGTCACAGAGCTGTTGGTAAATTTGGGATACCGGCACCGCAAGCCACCTAGGCAGCAACACGACGAATCATAACAAGATGGTTGTTTAGGCTTTGATATCCATACAAGGTTCGGTTTCACTGCTAAATTCTACGAACGAACAATTTGATAGATTATCGAAAATATTTGCAGCACCGCTCCTGCCAAGAGAGTGCAATATGCTACCGTGTGTGGGATTCGATGCAAGGCAGTCAAGTTCTTACGTTTCCAGTTTGAATAACTTTCTAGACTTGGCCATATTGCAGAATATTTCCAATCTTCCTTCTGTTGGTTTCTGTACCACGTTGTTCAAGGTCAACAACGCTCCAGATCTTAACCTATTCGCCAAGGAAGGCAGTGTGGGGTAGCTGGCCTAACTAAGTTTTCCAGTCCATTACAACTGACTACACGGGTCTTCTGCTTCTGTTCATATCACTCGAATGCTTCGTCGCCTACACTGATATTTACCAGTACACTGCAAAGCGCCCAAGGCAAAGAGATGAGAAAGGTATTGTCATGATCCGAAACGCCATAGCTATGCTAAAAAAAAATTCCTGGGCACGCCAATCTGGGGAGAATGATCAATCGTGAGTGAAGAGATACAGAAAGAGAAGAAATGTAGAGAAAGGAAAGGTGTTTGAGAAATGAGATGAAGTGGCAAGACGCGGCGTGAGGTATACCAGATACCCTCCAGTAACATCAGTATCGACGCGGATCGAGAGGTCTCGACACTCTCGCATGCTGCGTCCGGTGTCTCCTGCCATCTCTCTCGCGTCCCCGGCCATTCATCTCAACAAAGTTGCCAGGTGGATGTGTCAAGTTATGATTTCCAGCTTTCAACTCCTTCAGGTCCTCGGCATCGATCAACCGTTTCTGCCACAGGAATTCGAAGAGACGGAAGTCTGGTCTCGACGTGTGCAGCGTCTGGCCCCGCATCGTGTGTTGGTGTGCCAGATGGTGCATGCGCATGCTCCACGCATGCCGACCAAGGTCGCAAGTCACTTCCCAGTCGCACAGCGGGCATTGAGCTGTCTGAGGCGGTTCCTCGCCGCGGAAGTGCGACAAGCAATGCGTCTCCCACTCGTCCTTGTTTTGCAAGATGTAGCCGCAGTTCAAGAACCAAAAAGTACATTCGTAGACTGGTGCTCTAAAGTGCGTGCGGGGTATCTCTAGTATGCCGTTGTTGTCTTGGAGCAGCGGGACGCCGGAGAAGTGGCTGACGAGCCCAGTGCTTATACTCGTCTCGGTGGGCGTTGCTTCGGTGTAGCACGAGCGCAGTGAGGGTGGGCTGTGAGTCGAGGCCGTGGATTGGTGGAGGAGGGTACGAGCCATGGACGACGCGCTCTTGACTGTACTCGCTGCGTGCAACAGACGCTCGGCACCTGTCTGTTCCAGTCCTTGCAGATATTCCTCGTCCAGGTGTACCAAGCGAGCGGAAACGTCGGGTTGCCGTACCCAGTCGTCGAAGGGGTGGTTGAGCACGCGATTGTCGAGTACGGGGGCGGCCAGCGACATGCTTGCGCGACTGGCGGCGGGGTCAGCTGCTGTGGCGCACGCAGAATCAGCCTCGGTTTGCTGGCAATGATTGGAGAGGAGGCATCTCCAGCCTTGCGACACAAGCGAGTCAGAACTCACTGGGTGAGGGCGAGGGCGTTGCATCTTCGCCCGGCATGGTGGCGGCGATGACGATGCGAGCAAGAAGGGTCTTGTGGGGTTAAGCCGTCTGGCATTCAGTCTGCAGTATTGGACTGGACTGGAATTGCTTCACACGTCCAGTCCCGAGTCAAAGAGATGTGGCGTCCTTATATCTCAGACAATGGCGTCTACTAGGTAGCGGAGGTTCCTGCGCCAATTGCGGCTTTGCGGAGACACTCTCTTCAACCCCACCTTCTTTACGCACCATGCCCTCCATCATGGACAGAACTACTCGCCAAACCACCTCTGTCGCGTCACTTCGCTACTCCACGGCCTCCGTCGCTGTCGAAGCGGTCGATTGACTGGAGCGGTAAGTGGCACACGAGGCATTGCGAAGGCCTTTTCCATGCCTCGCCGACCGCTACTTTGGCACTGCAATGCTTCACTCAGTATGCGAGTCTGTCGGTGTACCTTTTTCCTGCTCCTGGACAGCTAACCGCTACAGTGTCGCGATATATGCAAGCTACTGCACGTTAATCTATCCGGCCGTGTTTGTGCATCGCCGGCATGTAATTAACAGCGAGTCTGTTCCATCGAATGCAACATGCACTCAGACTACCACGAAAGTGGTGCTATCTTCGCAGGACAAGGCAATGTGCGTACTCGATCAACCGTGGAAAAGAGTACGGATTGGTTAGCCATGGTGGCAGAGAGTCTCGGCGCCAGCTTCGCGTTTCGCATGCAAGCCGACCGATGCTTGCCTCACCTAGCACCAACAAACCACACCGACTAAACAGCAGCTTTTGACAATATCGATGCTCCTGAATGGGCGATTCCAGTCAGACTCGTCTTGGGCGAAGACCCGAATTGCTCTGGTTGTCAACCTCAACGTCGATGCTCAACACCATGCATGATTCGGGGGTCGGTCACGCACCAACGCTACCGTCTCACAACCTCGTATCGGAACATCTAACCGTTGCGGCGCGTCTTAGCACGGTCAGAAAACTGCACATCAGCCTTGCAATGCTTGCCGGCACCCGACGCCCCTTCATGCGCTTTCCTTTTTTCCAACCAACCGTCACGGCCCTCTGCTACGGGAGCTTGTACCCCCCGTTTCGCCCAGTTCGCCCAGTTCGCGTCATGAGCGCGCTTCACTGCAACCCTAACACCGTTCCCCCTCCAGCTTCGAACAAGATCGGCACCACCACCTCCATGCTCGCACTTTCCAACATCTTGCGCTAACATTTCGATCGACCGAACTGCCACTGGCGGCTTCGTCGACATGCTCACGCTCCACACGCTCTTCCACCTTCCTCCCCTTCTCCTTGCCGCCCTCGTAACACGCGCATACGCAACTCCAGATGGCGTTATCGGCGACGACAAACGCCCTGCCCGGCCCACATACGCCACAGCTCTCACCGGCGGCGAAGGCTGTGACTTGTCCGACATTGAAGACATCCGCGATGGCTTCTCAGAGATGACGAGTCTATTCGCCGCCGCAACCCCCTTCGACCTCACATCCCAGCCCGCACGAGAGTTCTTTGGCCCATCGATAACCGCCAACTACACCGACATGATAGCCGCAAACCTGCAGAGAGCTGCCAACTTTGGCGTGCTAGAAGGAGGAATCGGCGCCGTGAACTCGGACATCCACATACGCTGCGACGACCCCATGCACCTCTGCGACAAAGGCAACAAACGCGAAGGCGACCACGCAGCCTACAACGTCGGCAACGAACCCCACATAGTCTTCTGCCCCGACTACTTCCGCATGGGCTCGCTCACCGCGCGCATCAACCAAAAAGCCGACAATCAAATGGACAAGGATCGCTTGATGGAATACTACAACCGCGCCTCTCTCTGGGCACGAATGGTCATGCACTTTGCCTCCATCGGCACAGCAGTCGTTGAGCGCCCCTTGCCCGCACCCCCAAACTCGACAGCCGAATACCTCATCGACGTCTCCTCGGGCGCAATGAACACATCGGTCCTCGCCGGCGTCCTCAACGAACGACCCGAATCGCCCGACGGCTTCCAAACCCTCAAATACGCTTATGGTGCCACGCGCTCCAAATTGCTCGCCGTCCTCTCCACACAAATGTCGTACGACGCAGCCAACAATGCGGAGAATTACGCCCTGTATGCGCTGGCACAGTATATCATCAAAAACAAGGGTTTCTATCCTGCGGTGCCGATTATGGATTTCCCGAATGAGGCAAGTGTGCTTACGAATGAGAATTTGCAGGATGGGGAGAGGATCAAGTATGCGTATTTTGATGCTGTGGATGTTGTGTATGTTTTTTTTTCTATTCTTTTCTTTAATTCTTGGACGGATAGTAGATGTGGTACTAATGATTAGCAGTGCGAGACCGACTGATATGGAACTCGAGGGTGCCCCGTTGCCCTCTGCTGCTTCTTCGTCCAATTATGGAGTGGGACCGTACGCGGTTCTTGCGCTGGCTGTTATGGCATCGTTTGGGTTAATGCCCTTTGGATGAGATTGCTGGCGGTTGCCAAAGAAATATATCATCATCATCAACCGTCAAAGGCGGCCTTCAAAGCCCTGCCAGTTGTCGTACCAACAACTCCTCTAAGAAGGAGAGGACGCGACCTTGCCACGACCGGCTGCAGAACCCTCATGCTAGGAGGCGATTTACTGCGCTCCACAAGTGTCTTGGCTGCGGTCCTGGAACAATTGCTACTAGACAACACGCACGTATGCGCGGTGAACTAAAACCAAACTCCGTTCGCGCAAAGCATATATGTGTTGTGAGCAAATTACACGGCTACAACGACGTTGGGCCTAGAGTATTTAGAGGGGAGGATGTTCACAAGCAAGAAGACTCTGCCATCGACTTCAACCGTAAGGAGGAATAGGTCTATAGTTGAACTTGCCATGTTACTTATGCATGACAAGGACAGGACGCCTGATTATCATCAAGGTCGTAAATCAAAAGGTTGGGTTATGAGAAATTTGAAATTGTTATAAATGTTTACTCTTTGGAATTCCCTTGCTGTTGTTGTTGTTGTTGCTGCTGCTTTTGTGGCGACGATGCTTACTTCTGCTTACTGGGTTTCCTTCAGTTCATACTGACCCCTTCGCTCTTGTGCCCCTTTGCTCGTCTTCACTTTGCTTCCCGTCATAGTACCCACGGTCTATCAATCTTCCGCCCTGGGTGTGTGTGTGTGTGTGTGTCTCCTGGCAGGGGCTTCGGGGTGCTAGCGAGGATAATGTTGGTGGGGTTGATGTCTTCTCAGACCATGTTCTCCGGATGGGGGTTTTGATCAGGAGGCGGAGACAAAGGCAGCGATTACGGTTGCGGCGGAGGTGCGCCCCAGAACAGACAGAGTAGTAGTGTAAAAATTATGTATCAAGACGATGATGGCAAGGGTGAAGAAATCCATGGCTGTCAAGTGTGGAGCAGCGAAGAAAGCAAGACTGGTGATGTGTATGCCGGATTCTTCTTCTTCTTCTTCTTCTTCTTCTTCTTATCATGGCATCATGTTTGGCTTGGACGGTATGGTATCTTGGTGTGGGCTGAGTATCTTGGTGTTGGCTTGGTACATTTGGGGAGATTCGCATGACATGTCTATGAACGCCAACGTACATGTCACAGCAGCAATTTGCGTGCCTCATGTATAGTTGCGTCGGAGGATGCATGTCATGCGGAAAGGGCTCGGGGGACTTGGCGCACGGGGTGCAGGGAAGGAGCAAGCGACGTAGCTCGGCGCTAGTGGGCTCAGGTGGGCGCAAGACTTCTGGCATGTGAAGGTGCAGCTTCTCACGCGCAACAGGACGCATGCAACCACTTGACCTCTCTCTCCCGCGCCTCTCACTCTGCAGCAACTCACCCAAACCCATGGTCGTCGTTCTCTGGGGATGCGACTGCTTATAGGCACCGTCTACCCCGACAGCCCATCCCGGGTTGCGCTGTCAGCGGCCGTTGCGAATGGTCGTTCCTCACGTCATATCGCGCGCGACTCTCCCAACAGCTCTCAACAACACCGATTTCGACGCTCCGCGACGCATAAGCACAATAGCGGCTTGTCGCTAGTCTAGATCTAGATACCATCGGACCGGGCCAAGCCGATGGACGGTAGGCAGTAGCCTGTCTCTCGGCCTTATTCAACACCACTGCAACGACTCAAGCTGGAGACGTTGTCGCATCACTCGTTCGCGGGGCTCGCGGGTGCTACGGCCAGAGGCCTCCCACGTCCCGCCATGAACGACAAAGATCCTCCGCCGTTTGGCTGTACGCCCCATGCCGGTCCCTCTTGAGCCCCCTCACTGACGACAGCAGACACCTTCTCACACGACTTCTTCGACAACGCATCCTCGGCATATGACAACAAAAGCCAATCCATCCTCAGCGACATGGAGAACCAGCAGCTCGACAACTTCTTCTCGTCGACCAATCCCTTTGACCTTCTCGACTCGCAGGCCCTGCCACCCGCCCTCGACACCAAAGCGAGCGCGCACAACTACAACAACTGGGAGGACTTCATAGCCCCGCCGACAGTACATCGAGTCACTAGTACCATACCAGACCAAGCTCGTCTCCAGACCAACTTCCACCAAGACCATCAATTCGCGCCATCACTACATGCAAATCTCCTCGGCAACACCGAGGATGAGCTCCAGGCAGCCGCGGCTCTCTTCAACCACGCACAGCCTTCATATACCAATGGCCGCTCGCATAGCTTTCATGACCTGCCTACTGCTTCCAACGGCTTCGCTGCAAACAGTGCCCCCGATCTGAACCTCGGCTCGCTGCCTATGACGGGGCCGCAACATGGGCTTATGCACGAACGCTTGGGGTCTTTGCTTCCCAACCATAATGCGCAAGGAATGGACACACATTTTGCACCACAATGGACCACGGGCAAAGCACTACTACAGCACCAGACGGATTTTGGCCCGCCGCTGCAGAAGCTGGACTTGAAGAGGTCGTATGCCTTTGGCACCGACAACTCCTTCAGTAGCCCCTCCGGTTACTCGGTGCCAAACGGTCATTCGAGCGAACAGGACGCGGCAAGGGCTTCAATACAAGATTTAGAGGAAACTTCACACCACATACTGCGAGCCGTAGCAGGCATCGACGGGCCAAATACCAGTCTTACCGCATACACACATGCGCAACGCGACGACGACGAGCAGTCCGACGAAGCCCCATCCGAAAACGAAGACGAAGATCGACTAGTGAAGAAGCGGAAAAAGGGCCAGGCTCGGAGCAGTAGGGACACACCGAAGAAAGTCGCGCGAAATGGCAAAGCGCGGACAGTGTCCATGGCGGAGGAGAATACCAAGAAGAAACGGACACCTGCTTCGACACAGAAGACACATCGCGAGAACCTCACCGAGGAACAGAAGCGGAGCAATCACATCTTGTCGGAACAGAAACGTCGTGATCTGATCAAGCAGGGGTACAAGGATCTGAATGAAGTTGTACCTGCTGTCCGTGGTGGAGGACTGAGCAAGAGCCAGGTTCTTGCCGAGGCTGCGGCCTTTTTGGAGAAGCTGATCGAGGATAACGATAACTACCGGCAAGCGGCGGGCTGATACAAGGAAGTTGTGGACGATACCGCACACCTCTGCATTCGCCACGACAGCTACCTGTTACCGCCATACGAGGCGTCATGTTTCGGCTTGAAGACTAGACTGGCATTGCATCACGGCTGGAGCACGACAACGCCAAAATGAGGACCAACCTGGCCAGTCAATCCGTTTGCACAGAATTCATGTTATGAATACATCTACGAATCACGATGAGAGTCCGTAGTTGCATCATCCATGCGAGAATTAGGAGAGCATCATCTGCACGAGGGATTGGGCAGCATCTGGCCTAAACAAATAAAAACGGAGTTACGGAGGCTTACGATACCCCATACCAGATCAAATAATCTTCATTGTTCATACTTTACACGGATCTATTATCGGAAATTCAAACTACACAACACGACCGCTGCCGTTGCTATACGCATTGACTTGTGCATCGACTAAAGTATTTCCTTGCCAACTGTCCAAAGACATGGCGAGTGACATGACAACGTGATACAGATTATTACCGACTCCAGAAGACGAACCCTGCTGAATACCATCATTCCGCCGTCCAGGTTAGCGACCATGCATATACTGGGTTCCAGCGACTCGTGATTGGCTACATGAACCACAGCAATTAATATATGTAGATGAACAGCCTCAATCCCGCACGTTGCAACTCGTCTTCCGTTACAGAGATCTGTCTATACCACGACCTCTACACGTGTCCACATGAAGAGACTTAACTTATACCGGGTTGCAGAACGGTGCTTTGTAGTTTGCACATCGCCTTCCCTACAATTCCTTGCAAACATGATGCTCCCATCATTCTTGACAGTGCTGGTCTCTCTGACCTCTTGGGTGACACCTGTAGCTGCTAGCCTCAGAATCACAGCTAATCATCATTCCTTCGGCGGAGTCGACTATCCCCAACTGCAATTCTTCACCCCACAACATCGCGACAACACCATCCGGGAAATCGTCAACAGCGGAGCGAGAGTAATCCGACTGTTCATCCGTCCAGATCAGCAACACCCCGACCCAGAAGGCGAGCTAGGCGGGTTTGACAAGTCTCTCCTCGATCAATTCGATGACACACTAGCCGCCATCCACCACCTGTCAAAGGGCCAGATAAAAGTCATCATCGCACCCCACGACGCTCACGCTCTCCGCGGCTCCAACGGCATACCCTGCGATGTCTACTGTCAGAAGCTCAACGGCGCCTTTTTAGACTTTTACAGTAGCGAAGAGTACCGCAATCTGTACAAGACCCGCCTCGAAGTCTTCTTCAAACACTACCCATCCAAGAACTTTGATGGCCGGTCATGGAGCGAGCTTTCAGATGTCATTCTCGGCGTCGACCTCCAAAACCAGCCCTTTTCCGGTATATCACCCATCCCTTCGGGTGAATCCTGGCTCTGCGACATGGCCACTTATTTAAAATTTACCATTGGTCTCGACACGTCCAACATTGCCGTTATCAGCGGCGGCGTTTCCGGTCCCCAAACTGTTGATGGGAATGAGAATTTCCCGGATAGTGTGTTTGACTGCAAGGCTATTGATGTGATTGGCGTCCATGGGTATTATGATAAAAAGGGGGATAGAACGGCTGGGACGGCGTGGGCGGAAATGTTTTTACCGGGAAATACGTTGATGGGGAGGGCGATGGGGAAGGGGAAGAAGTGGAAGAAGGGAGAAGGAAAATTGCTGTTGGTGGAGGAGTGGGCGTACGTGCACAATGATGAGTTTGGGTTGTTTTACAAGAAAGAAGCAGTTTTTGATCAGGGGAATGCGCTGAATTACCGGGGGATTCCTTGGGTACGTTTTCCTCTCCCTCCCATGTCCAAACTATTGATACTGCTCGTGGAGAGATGGGGGGGGGGAAGTCTTAAATTAACGAGAACACGTATAGATATACTCTCACCTGACCACTCTCTCCGAAGGAAGTACCTCCCGAATCAACCCCCTGCACCCCACCTACACTACCTGGGCCGCCCTCAAAAACGTCCTCAAACGCTCCGTCACAGCCCGCAGCAACTTCAATTGGACTCTGTACCTCCCCCCACCCACCCTCATCATCCCGCCCTCCGCCGACGAAAAAACAGAAGCACACCTCCGTTCCATGCTCACCGGCTCCCAATCGCAAGAATGGCGATTGAAACCCCTAGGTCTCTCAAACATGACTTCCATACCGCTGAATCCGTACATCATCGAGCAGAGCGACTGTACATTTGGTTGTGTGGGGCATTTATGCGACGCCCCGGATGCGTGTGCACCAGATCTGCTGTGTAAGAATAGTATCTGCCAAGTCAATCCTTCAGACCAACCGGGGAAAGTGGGGGATCGGTGTAATAGTAAAGCGGTTTGCCAACCGCATTTACGCTGTGAGAAGGGGGTGTGCGCGGCTTGTTCTGCGCGTACGACGATGCAGCCTAGCAGTGAGAAGAGGGAGAGGACTATCGCTGGAGACGATGCAGAGTTGCCGACGCAGCAAAGCAATCGGGTGAAGCCGAACGATGCGAATGGACGGTGTTATACGGATTCCTTGCCGCATCTTTTCGAAATCGTCAATCTAGCTTCGGGATCCTCTTCGCTACTACCACAGATTTGTCTCCCGCCTTTCCACCATCCTTCTCCTTGCCACACATCCCGGCACTGTTCGGCAGACTCCTATTGTTCGTGGGGTTCCTGCCTACCCTGTTCACCTACAGACGCTTGTCTCGGGTCACCTTGTCGCAGTAACAACGTATGTAAAACGGGATTTTGCAATGATCATGGGCGGTGCGATTATGTTCCCGAGCACAACGGCAGGAAAGGGAAGAAGAGTTCTGGACCGGGAGGGGCGAGGGGAAACCGGTACGTTCACTTCGTTACTGTACGAAGATTACTGATAGCATGCTGACAATGATGATAGGAATTCAAGGATAGCAGGGGTGCCCAAGGGACATGAACGTGGGCCAGCGAAAGTGAGGGATGAGGCGATGAGGATTAGGATTCCGGGGGAGAAGGTTGCTCAGACGGGGGAACCGGCTGCTACTGCTACAGCGTAGTGTGGTGAGGCGTTGCGACGAGGAATTTGAATTCAGACAATGGAAGAACTGAGCATAGAGTAGTGAGCAACCTTAATCTTACAAATGTCATGGTGTCATAGGACTGCATATGTCGCTATGTGTATATGAAGTCGAGAAGATGAGTAAGGAGAGACACCATGTGTAGTTCTGATGAATAGTGTAGGATGTGTTAAGTGTTCCAGTAGGTCCTGGGTACTGTATACGACGTGCCGCGACTGCTTGGCCCAAGCTTATGCAAGTCCATTCGGCTCCCATTTTCTGCAAGGGCATTCCGCTCGTCGACCGGAGAAGGGCATTTGCTTGGCCCAGTGAGAAAGCTGACGGGTACCTCTAAAGTGATACTGCTTGCCTGGACTGCACATGTAACGCGCAAGCGTGCATTCGCAGTGTGATCTACACCTTGAGCCATAGATGCGCTCGTTCGCCAGCTTAGGCATGCAAGGTCTATCGTCCAAGTCAAAGACCGAACTGTTCGACCACTAGCAGCCTGTTCGTGCTTGTACGTGTTGTACGTGAGGCTAGATCTGCAGAGGTGTGTGGCTTTCATCCTGCAGGTTTATTGCATACGGCCTCCAGTTGCTTGAGCGTTGCCATGACTTCTTCTCCAATCCCCTCACCACTGGATGACGATGGGGCGAACCGGCCATGCCGTAGTTCACTGAGCGCGCCCACGACGTCTTGAACCTCTGCCAATGTTCTTCTGTTCTCTTGCTCTATCTCAGCGATCTGGGCCTCAAGGCTTTGGCATGCCTCTTCTATGTCGGAGTGGACGGACTGTAGAGTGTGCGCTTTCTTACGTCCTTGGCCGGACAGCTAGTAGTCAAGTCAGCACGTATCGTGGCAGTCTATCCCGTCTGATAAGCTACCTCTTGTTCCATCTGAAGCGCAACTGGATCCAGTCCAGCGACGGTCGCATCGTCTATGCGGCGTCTCTCTCGTGCATACTCCCGCCTCAGCTGCTTGGACCGTTTGACTTCGTCGATGATGTCTTGACGAACGAGCTCGACATCCTTCTCGCGTATCCTCTGAAGCTCGCGGTATATCTCCTGTACAGCGGGGCTGGACCGATGGGCGCGGGGAAAGATGTCGGTGATGTCGCGTAGAGTGATGAAGTTGCGCAAGGGAGCAGGGGCGAGGAGGAAGTCACCGAGGATCTTGGCCTCTTGCGACGACATGATTATAACGGCGGCCGTTGAATTCAGGCCGAGCAAAGACCATGTGTATGATTGGCGAGGCAGTGTTGGTGGTGCGTGTCCAAGGAAGGAGGGCCATCGGAGAGCGCGACACGTGCTGGCCCGTGCCCAGAAACTCCCGTGAGACGTGCCTTCGACGACTCCAAGCAAACATCGGCTGAACCATCTTATACCAGGCTCATCGACTTGCTTGCGGTAACAAGGCGACAGAAACTCCAGGTTTGCGGCGCTGAGCATCTTCGTCTGGTGGTATCACTCTCACAAAACCGCGCTACGTGGACGTGCAATCTCCTGCACCCTCCTGACCGCTTTCTTTCCTACCATCAGGTCCATCAACATCAAATCCATCAGACTTCATTGCAATCATGGCACCCGCAGCAGTTCCAGACGCCGCTTTCAAGAAAGACGAGAAGGTCTTTTGTTTTCACCATGAGCTGCTGTACGAGGCCAAGGTGCTTGAAGTGAGACCAGTAGAGGAAGACAAGAAGAACGGCTACGAATACAGAGTGCACTACAAGGGCTGGAAGAACACGTACGTATCTCTAATTTGTTTAAGTTTGCGTCTGCTTGCTTATCATTCCGCCCCTCACTGCGGAAGTCACGTTTGCCCCCCGTACACACTTCACTCCCCCAACCCACCACTGCCATTCATCTGTATTTGCATAGCATCTCACGATCCCGCTTTAATCAGTCAACACGTTTTGGTGTGACTTGGAGATCAATCGCTAACATCTCATAGCTGGGACGATTGGGTTCCTGAGGACCGGCTTCGCAAGCTGTCACCCGAGAACCGAGAGCTGGCCAACAACCTCAGGCATGAGATGCTGGCTGCCCAGCGTGCCGCAAGAGTCCAGCCCGCAACTGCGAAGAAGAAGGCCCAAGGTTCGGCACGTGGTAGCGAAGAGCGCCAAACCTCCGTGACTGCTGCCCCTCGTGGTCAGAAGAGGGTGCGTGACAACGACCTAGAAAAGGTATGTATCCGAGCATCCGAGCCCGCCAAGCATTCTAGTACCACCTCCTAACTCTTCTCAGGAAGAAGCGTTTCAGAACAAGTTAGCTGTCAGGATTTACATGCCAGACAGGCTAAAGAGCCTCCTGGTCGATGACTGGGAGAACATTACCAAGAACCTGCAGCTAGTACAGTTGCCTTCAGCCTACCCTGCAGGCGTCATACTAGATGAGTACGTGAAGCATGTCAATGACAATAGCAACCGCAGCAGTATCGAGCGCGACATTCTCGAGGAAGTCATAGCAGGACTAAAAGAGTACTTCAATAAGAGTGTTGGTCGTCTTCTTCTGTATCGCTTCGAGCGTGAGCAGTTTTACGAGATTTGGACGCGCATCAGCCAACCGACAGACGACCTTGCGGGAAAGCCATTGGCTGACATCTACGGTGGCGAGCACCTTCTGCGTCTTTTGGGTATGTATTTGCAGCTAGTCAAATCTGAACGTGACTAACGAACATTCTTCAGTAACCATGCCTGAACTCATTGCACAGACCAACATGGACCACCAGGCTGTTACGCGCTTGCGCGAGGAGCTTAGCCAAATGACGACATGGCTATCCAAGGAAGCGCAGATCAGCACATTCTTTGTACCTACCTACGAGAGCCCAGGACAGGCCTACATTGACAAGGTCAAGTCCAGCACCTAGGAGGATGGTGATTTCAGGTTTGACGGGTCGGCCGTTTCGCTCTGACATTTGTGTAGCTGGTAGGGTTAGGGGCACTATCTTACGGCGCAACGGCGTTGATGAATGGTAACAATTTGGTTCGGAAATGGGGTACGTCGTGTCTTTGATCAAAAGAGCTTCGAGGTGATATGAATACAGGCACAATGATACAACTTTCAAAGAGGTACTCAATTTCCTTTAATCACGTCTTCTAGTAATCCAGCAGCCCAGCGCAAGCACTTTGTCATGTCGCCCTCCGCTTCCCTCGGCATACCATGTATACCAACGCTCTCACAGACCTTCTCATCCAGCTCTCCATCCACATCTCCATTCTTGAACAGGAACTTGTGGTCCTTTACATAGTTTGGCCATACAATGTTATCTACATAGCCCGGGGGGTCCTTCCAGAACCCCTCCAGCGTCACATAACCACTCCTCGCCTCTCTCCTCTGCTTGGCAGTCTCATAGCTCGTGCGCAAGAAAAGCCTAACATCGAATAAGTCACGAATCTCCTTCATATCTTCCGAAAACAGCAGAAAGCCGTCAACAATGCATATCCGCCGGTCTTCCCACTCCGGTCTACCACCCAACCACTTCTCCACATCACTCCTCAGCCTCCGGACCTCAGCCTCTGGAACGCCGTGTTCGCCAACACTATTTTGGTCTTCCTGACTGAGTAGCCAATCTGGGCTGTTACCATGCTCTTTGATGTGTTGCAGCGCGTTTCTGAGCGCGGGAAGGTTGAGCGAGTCTATGCAGTCCCAGTCCTGAATCCCGTTTCTGACTGGGATGTCGGCGTCGGTGAGGTAGAAGTCGTCGAGGTGTAGGATGAAGAGTTTTGAGGGGGGGAACAGGTTGCGTAGGAGGCGGGAGAGGTTTGTTTTGCCAGAGGAGGAGGGGCCTGAGATGCCGATGAGGAGGGGTGGCTGCATGTTGATATTCCGAGTGTAGGATAGTTTCTGATGACCACACCACACCACACCTCGCCAAGCCAGTCTTCACACGTGCGAAGGGTGGGGCTCATCGGCGTCTGATCGCCCAACGGCCCGCTGCCTAGTTCCTCGTGTTGCGCGACGCGACAGCAGCCTCCATCCCGTCATCTTCAAACATGCAGTATCCCCACACCATGGAGCCGTCGCCTCTGACCCAGGACTCGAGGCCTGAAATATTTCAGCCCAAGATCATCCACCTCTACGAAACCTTGTTCAAGGTGTGTCCTCTGCGCATGCATGCGCCAGCAGTGTGCTAATCCGGTGCAGGAAGACGACGAAGATGTCGAGCTCTCAGAGGGATTCTGGCAAGAATTCTTCCTCCACCGACCTGATTCGGCCGGCCTGCAGCGCATCCTGGCCTCGGTAGCGCCCGACGAGATGCTGCACCAGCAGGCGCATTCGCAGCAACTCTTCCGCCAGGCCATCCTACGTGTCAAGCAAGCCAGAGCGCCCGCCGACGAAATCGCCCTCGAGGTACCATGCCGATCACGTACACACCATCTCCATGCGCTTACCGCTTAGACCTTGACAGTCTTCCTCGATGCCGCTCTTACCAAGAAATACACGAATCCCAGCTCCGACATCATATCTGTCCTCACTGGTCTCCACGATGCCGACGCCGTCATGACTGACTTTGTAGCGACTCTAGATACGGCGATACGGGGTGGGCGCCATAGTATGTGCTGAGGGACCATCAGCAGAGGACACGCTGACCGGTACCAGTTCCTTTGCGCCTGAGGGCTGTTCGGGCCACTCTCTCCATGACGGCCGCTGGCTTCCAGACAGCACTTCCATCATACTTTACGCATCGCGATCTCTTTCCGTCGCTCATGAAGGTACGGCAGTAAGTCAGAGTGTGCATCGCCGTCACTTACAACTTACAGTACATGCAAGATTGCGACGACAGCACCCAGGTGCTCCCCGCGCTCTACCTCCTTGGCCTCCTCACCAACTACAACAAATTTGAATTTCAAAATCCATATAGGCTTCGGCTAGATGATTTCGTCAACGACGCCATCATACAGGACATGGTAGCTTGTTTCGGGAATACGTGTACCAAGCTGCGAGATGCCTATGTAGCTGTACAGGACGACATGCCTGAAGGCTGGTCGCTGGGCTCGACGTTGAGTTATATAGGTCTGGGTGCTCTGGCGCCAAGTTCTCGGCCAACGACACCTGTCTCGGCTCCTGATGAAGCCAAATCGCTTTTCACTGCACTGTAAGCACTCGACGCCTTGAATCTCATCGCTCACAGCTGACGTGTGTTGAAGACCCGGCCCAGAAATTGGCGTCCTACTCTCCACGTACGACTTTGCGAATGCCAACAAAGTCTTCTGCCTCAACCTGGTCAAATCTGGCTCGGAGGACAAGAATGAGCCATCGCCTCTCAGCGCATATCTTTCCTTGACCTCGTACATGTTTCAACATGCGCATCGGTCTGCAAGGGCCGCACTGTACACATACCTCAGCCTCTTCGTGCTGCAAATTCTTGTCGAAGATCAATTGCTCGCCAAACGCTTGTGTAGTGACGAGTCGAAGCTTTCGGTGCGCCTATGTCGCCAGAGACAACCCTATCTGCCGGTGGTGAGAGGCGAACGTGTGCCCGCGGCTGTGATTCTGGACATGATGTCTGATGCCATTAGCCATAATTTGCGGAGGCGGCTGGACGTCGACTTTTATATGTGAGTTTGTCTTGCAATAAGGCAGATGCTCAGCTAACTCGTTCACAGCCTCTGTCTCGGTGTTCTGCTCCGTCTACTCTCGCACCTCAGTCGAACCAAGACGCGCATCACACATCATTGGTCAGAACTATGGCGGACCCTGCTCTCCTTCGTCCGCTTCCTCACCACCTACGAAAGCGACATCAAATCCAATTACAAATCCAACGCAATGATCGACATACTAGTCAACCTACTAGCCTTTGCCCTCTCTAGCGGAGAGAACTTCCTACCCGACCCGGCATCGTACGACGATTTATTCTACAAGCTCGTCGAAAGCGGCGACACACTCATCAAGTTCCGAGATGCGTTTGGCTTGTCGAGTCAATCAGACTCGATGCAGACACTCATTAACGTGTCTTCGCATTACCACACCCTACTCGAGAGTGATGGAAAGGGGAAAGCGCGGTCCAAACATCTTAGCCCTCAAGAAGTTAGTACTGTTATCAAGCAGGGGTACGAGACGTTGTCAATTGATGCGAGCAAGGGTTTGGATCGTTGGGAGAAGTTTCGGGAGGCTGATTTCAAGTCGTTGCTTAAGAAAATTGCTAGAGTGGTTGTGAAGGATGCTAAGGCGTTGAATGAGGATGGTTGAGGACAGTTGAGGAGCCATCTTTGGAGTCGGCGAAGGAGCTGTCACGCTCTCGCATCATGACCAAGGTGATGTTTGCACACGCGTCCAGATATTGAAGTACCAATCCATAAACAACATTCAGAGGCATGTGCTTAAAGAGTCCTTGGTCTAGAGCTGTGTTGGGGTGGATTGACGTGAGGGGCTGTACAGCCAGTGGTTGTTGAGCGATATCATGACGAATCCAGGGTCGCGAACCATAACCACAACCAACAAACACTCGACGTTTTAGCTGCTTGGCCAAACACGATTGTCGACATCGAGGGGAGGTGTAAAGGGGTCTGATAGCGACGTGATCTGGCGTTCATGAAGGTGTAATACCAGCACGCAATGACCAACACCCTATTTTGATACATACCCTCCCAGCCCCAGAGCTCGCTCCTGTGTTTGTGGCTTCCATTTGATGGACTGAGTGTCGTCCTTCCCCTGATCCATCACATCGTTGACGCGCTATCCATCCGCATTAGCAACCATGTCACGATGTCGGAGCGATAGTCTTCAAGGACGGAGCATCAAAGTACGTAAAACCACGACCCGATTACACTATTACATTCATTGAACTTTTCCTTCAGAACCCCTTCGTCTTAAACGGCTCATCGACAGGCACACCACAAGTCCCTTCTTTCAAACTCACAACAGACTCCTCGGGACAGTTTCCTAACGATTACCGCACCCCCATTGCTGAAGCCTTCTGCTCTCAAAGGCCATCAATATCATCAACATGCTCCGCATCCTCACCAACGCCCTCCACCAATATGCTCCTCCCACAAATATCTCACACGACCCCCAATGGATACCGTCTCGGGCCAGAGGGCAATGAGGGCAGGAAATCTGAGACTTCGTCTGTGTGCACTGTGCATCCTGTTCGAAACGACATATCTGGTTTCTCTTCACCGCAAAGGGACAACCCCAAGAGGAATGGATCGAATGCAGATGGTGAAGGGATGCTCGTGGTGCCGGCTCCGAGGGAGAAGCCGGTGTTTGATGTGGTTGTGGAGTATCAGGGGTTGAAGTTGTGTCGGATTAGTGATGCGGTTCCTTATCGTACGTCTTTCTTCTTCCAGGCTCCCTACATTGACGTGCCTCGATCTGAAAACTGACAATGTCATCCAGTACTCGGCACCCGCAACATGCTTGACCGCCTCCAATCCATAATCGAGGACAACCTCGCCCACGCCTCCTCCATCTACGACGCCACCACAATCTCCCCCTCATCCCCCCACACATACACCAACCGCGACCGCGCTCTAATGGCCATCCTATCCTCGCTCCGTACCCTCCCCTTCGCCCGCTACAGCCGCGGAAACTGGTATCCCCAGGGTCTCGCCACGAAAAACGACTCCCTCATTCTCTATGACCATACCGCCACCCACGGGCCCGAACAAACACATGTTTCCCTGTCGAAGTTCGAGGACATGGCACAGACATGGCTGTACATCCGAAACCCGACGAACATGTCAGGAGACGCACCTAATGCGAAAAACTGCTGGAGAGAAATAACAACGGAACTACGCAAGCAAAACATCGACGTTGGCAAAATCGATACAAACCTCTACTTTGAATTAACCACCACACTGACCGGCGACGCCTTGTCTGCGAAAATCGACCAGATCGCTATGTGGAGCCGAACCGGGCATCTAGATACCCGGTTCGCCGCATGGTGCGAGCACGTCGATGCTGAGAAGAGAGAGGCGAAAGTTAGTGTAACTGGTGGTGATGGTGGTGGTAACAAGGAAGTTTCCGCACCAACAGCCAATCTCTACTCTAAACGCTTCACGCATAAACACCCCCTCGGCCGTCCGCGCAGCCTCGTTTCTGAAGACGAGAAGGGGAAACGGCGGGCGGAAAGATTTGCTCGAGCTGCTGCTCTAGCGATCACTGAAGATGATGATGCGAAGAATGCTAGCAAGGGGAATGGTTGGGTGAGGAGGAACTGGGCTGCGAAGAAGGAGATGAAGAAGAAGAAGAAGAAGCAGAATACTATTATCTTAGTATGCGTTGTTATGGCTATTTTCGGGCCGATATTGGGGGTGTTGATTTGGGCTATTGCTACGAGGAGGTTGGATTGGACGGCGGGGGGTGGGGCGGGGATGTAGACATGTTGTTTGGTGTATGAGAGCGAGGACAGTTGAGTGAAGATGGTCAATGTCCCTGAAAGCATCTCACCTATAAGCTTCATTTCTAATTGCATGTGGGCTCTCCACTCGCTCTGCATGGTCGATGTTGGTATGAAAACAATAGTAACCTGCGGAAGATAATCAAACACATGCATCAAACGTACCCTTTTCCCCTGTCGAAAACGATGATATAAGCGAACCCCCATTACATAGTAATCTCCACAACAAAACTCAAGTCCAAGCCCCTGGACCTTGTTAGAGCAACCGTTCACAAATATGCCTTCACCTTACCCATGCACAAAGCTTCGCATCGCATCTCTCGCTCCCGCATAAGCACACACGGGCTGACTAGACGACTCATAAGCGCTACCACCACCTCATTTCCGAGAAGTTCAGGTTCCGTGCTTTCCGCTCCGCTGCCCACTCCGGCTCCGCCTCCAGCTTGTTAGTTCAAATCGACCGACTACTAAGCACTACCCATCAAACATGCAAAGAACCCCCCCCCCATTCGTCCGTTCCAGACCCTTTCCGCGTGCCGTTGGTACCTGACGATCTTCATTCCGCTACGACAGGGTTACCAACCCACCAGAAGCAATGCCTGTGCGTGGAGAATGATGATGGTGGTGGTGGTGATGCCGGTGATGGTGAAATGAACACCCATGTAGTTCACACAAACAACATTGCCTTTGTTACCACGGTTTCCTTGCTCAATTCAATCACCCTAGTCGGCCATGTCCAACCCCAAGTAAATTTGAACAAACGGGTTCCCAATTCGGTTGTCGGACCTATTCTTATCATGCTAAAGAGACGGAAAAAAGAAAAAGAAAAAGAAAACGACAAAGTCCAGAACGTCGAGCTAGTTACGCTTATTTTCCGCACATGCACAAAAACCCTGTTCGTTTGGGCACTCACTCACGAGTAAAACCTTCCGTCCTATCCCTCCCCTCTCTCTCTCACTTTCACACTAGTCGCTGATTGTCTCAGTGTTCTTACTAGTCGCGATGCAATTTGCCGTCAATGCGCTCGACGTGTACGATGATGGAGTGCAAACATGTGGGTTTTTAGTAGGTTGAGAGTGGGGTTTTAAGCAGCTACCCTCTACTAATTAGTCGCAAAAGTCAAAAAAAAGATTGTGTGTAGTTAACGAGATTCGAACGGTGGGTGGATGAGGTCTACGCGCTAAGCGCTTAGAGCAGAAAAGCTTAGACCACCAAGCGAAAATTAGGGTCAAAAAAATTTGCTGAAGGTACCAAAAAACAACACTAATTAAAACGTGTTCAACGGCAATTGCTAGCTTATAGCTAGCAACAAGATTGCAATAGAGATAAAGAAGAAGGGTAAGGACACATACGTTACTGCAGCAGGAGCCTACAATACTTCTTTATAAAAGCTTCCTGCCTGCTGCTTCTTACCTTTAGGATTTCCTACACTACACGGTACTGCATACAAACAACTCGCATACAAATAATACAATGCTTAGACTATTTTTCTCCTCCTTTAACACGAAGACTAATAGCTTATATTAAGTAAAGTTAGACCTTACTAAGTTACTATACTAGAAGCTATAGTGGTAGATTATGAAGCTGGCGTTTACTGTTGTTAAGCGGCCACCTCTGTTGGTTAAAAAGGAGCTAGTGGCGATAGTCCCTGTGGTAGTTGAGTTAGTGCAGAGGTTAGAATGTAACTGTGGTTAAGATATCTTTAATGCGTCTAGTGTTATAGATGTTAAGGTCACAACAAGGACTGTGAAAGGCTAGTTTAGCTGGTACACTATATACACTGCGCATGTTAATAGTCTAGGTGTAGTAAAAGTGTATTACTTTAGCAATCTCCTCCTGCGCAAATGCAACCTTAGTAAAGAGACTTAGGAGTAGCTTTGTAAGGAGCAAAGGCGTGTTAAAACAGCTATTAAGTAGCTAGGATAAACTAACAAGCAGGAGGATTTTGTAAGTCGCCTCTAGGGATAGGAGAGCCGTGCATAGATAGTAATGCTGTTGTCGTTTATTCACATCTGAGAATAGGCACTAAACGCTGCGACCGTAACACCGCTGGGATGGCGACAGGACGACAGAAGTTGCGGTCAGTGGTAAATGGTTAGCGGTAAATGGTTATTGGTTATATATATATATATATATATATAATCCCAAGACTCAAAACACGACAGGAACGGCATTTGTTAATAGTTGTGGAGGATGTGACTTTTCTTGGACTTACCATGCTAGGCGTGTTAACTGCTAAGTTACTACTATTACTAATTCAGAGTGACAGGTGTCAAGCACGGGCGAAGGCCGGGGGTTTGAAACGTGCGCGACGTTGTCTGAAAACAAACCAAAAAGGTAATTGGCTTTATTGACACTGTACCTGTTGCACCTGGCGCTTGTGTGTCAGCCTACAAACAAAATCTCTTTTGTCCGGTACGGTGCTTACCAGTTCGTTTCTTGAGATCTCGGCGGCACTCTTTCTCGCCTAGGATTAACACTGAACAATCTTGATCGTGCTGGGATCTTGCTTTTTTTTTGTTTTGTGGAAAAAGAAAGAGAAAAAGAAATGGGTCTTACCTACTGTGGTACCCCCTGGAAGTTTTCAATCGTCCCCACCCACCACGCCACCCCGCGGAGCGTACTAGTGCGGGATTTATTTGTCCTACTCCTGCTAAGTGACAAGCTATCAACTAATTTAGATTAAATCTTGTCTCTTTTTAGAGCACCAAGTGTATTTTACCTCTTACTTATCGCACATTAGCTTCCTACGCGAGATCCGATACATTTGCCCGTTGAGTGGGGCGATTGAAAACTTCCAGGGGGTATCACAGTACATGCATACATGCATGCATGCCTGGTCCGTGGCTAAAGTGACTGTTCTGGCATGTATGGCAATTTGGCGGGGATGATGATATCATCGTTGACGCCGATGCGCCAAGTAGAACATGCAAGGTGCATGGGTGGAGGCGGGAGACGCGGCTGAGGCGGTTTGAAATTATTCCGGTTTTCTGTGACTTGCAAGGCTAAAGACTATGGCTGTGGGGTGGAATGGATCGACGGACGATATTGTCATATGGTCAAGTCACGATGATGGCGAGGCGATGTGCACATGACAAGGCTTGAGCGAAGCGACATGTGAAGAAAGACGTGCAATGTGCAACGTTTCGTAGCATGCTCATACTCCATCAAAGGGAGAGAGAAGCGAGTAATTAAATAGCGATAGTGGTGGTAATAGTAAATGTAATGCAATGCTAAAAATTGTCTTAACCAGGACAATACTATATGCAAATGTGGTGGTATCATGGAAAGCGAGAAGAAAACACCGAGAAATGCCCATGTAATGATGTAAACGCCCCGTTGTCTTGGTTGATGCCATGGCGGTCTGCGCAAGTTCGTAGTCGTGCGTCTTGACTAGTCTTGCCAAGCCATCAACTGCTGTCCTCACTAACAGTAGCGTCACTCGCAGAAGATGGTGATTTGTTGTCGGAAGCAGGCAGTGAGCCGAGTGTCCAGCGCCAATCTCTTGTCCGCTTCCGTCGTCCAGCGACGGGGGTTTCGGGACAAGAATCGCTGTCGTCTTCCGAGGAGGAGGAATCTCGCTTCTCGCCTGTGCGGGGGGACTTTGGTCGTGGTGAGCTCTCTGCAGAGGACGAGTTGGTGAGGGAGAGTTGGAGAGGCGATATGCTGGTGTCGGAGAGGGTGGTGGAGACATTTAGACTGGGCGAGGGTTGTGAGGCTGCAGCGTCCGAGTCGGAGGTGGTGGTGCATGTGGAGCATGTAGAGGGAGGAGAGGGAGGAGAGGGAGGAGAGGGAGGAGAGGGAGGAGAGGGAGGAGAGGGAGGAGAGGGAGGAGAGGGAGGAGAGGGCTGAGGTCGAGGACTCGAGGTCGGAATGGGCAAGGGTGTATTTGGTGGTGGTGATTTCCTCCTCCAGCGGTGTGCGGAACGAGACGCGCTTCTCGGCGGGGAACATGGGCCGGGTGGAGGCCATCTTGCGTGGTATTATCGAGCGGGCGGGGCTGTTGGCGAGTATGGAGGCGAGGTTGTGGGGCTGCTTGTAGGGAATTGCGATGGTGGCCGAGTCGTGGGAGGCCGATGTGAGTGTTGACGAGAGCGTGGATGCCGCCGAGCTTGGTGTTGAGGCGCTGTTGGAGGCGGGGCAGTCGCTCTCGATGGAGAGCTGGGGCCTGGCGGGGCGTTGGAGGGCGGGCGCAGTGGCGGGGCGTTCATAGGCGTTGGAAAAGGTGTTGCGGACGGTTGGCGAGACTGCACTGAGCCTCTCGAGACGCAGACTGGCTCCCTTGCCCAGGATGCGTGGTTGCTCGGTGTTGATGGAGAGCTTGGGCCGTGGCGGGGCGGGGCGCGGGGGTATTATAGGCAGCTGGGCGGCCATGGTGGACATGGCAGATGATTGCGAGTAGGACGGCGTCGTCGAGGGGTGTGACGGCTGCAGGGCGGACAGCATCATGTGTGCGACGCGTGTGGGTGCGCGAGTGTATGGGCGGGTGCCGGGCGAGTGTGGGCGTGTGCCGGGCGGGTGGGCAGATGATGCTGCTGGTGCTGGTGCTGGTGCTGGCGAGGGCGCTGAGGCCGAGGGCGACGAGGGGCGGGTCCGTACTATGTATTCACTTGGCTGACCTGGACGTGGCCAAACCACACTTGCGTGTGCGGCATGCCCCCACACTGCGCACGAACACGAAGCGCCTGGCTGGGGCGCGGTCCCAAAATACACTCGCATCCCGTCCAAAGATAGATGCTGGGTGGCAAAGGCGTGCTCGCCAGGGTCCCGGCTGCACCCCCCCCCCCCAGCGTGAATGTCGCCATTGGTCACGCCGCCGTGGCCGCTGCGCACGTCGTGCGTGGGCGTTTCGACGCCGGCCACCCACCTGTCGCCGCCTTCACGCGCGCTTCCTCAGTCTCAGTCGCCTGCCTCTCCCCTCTCCACCGTCCGCTGCTCCTCTGAAACGCTGCTGCTGCTGCTGCTGCTGCTGCGTCGCTGGCACCACCACCGGCGCTCCCCCGGCCCATGAGGAAACTGAAACGCCAGCTCGACTCCGTCATAGTCCACTTTGTTCGTAAGCACCACGCACAGCCGTCTTCACGCCTTGGTCGCCCTAAACTCGGCCTCACCCCTCATCGGTGCTGTCGGACTTTTGCGGCCCTCCCCAGTCGCGTCCATCATCTGCTAACGTCCTGTCTCGTATCCGCCAGGACTACGTACGTACTTGTTACCGCCTGCGGCCAGCTTGCGCAATCCAGTCGCTTATACCGTTGCCCTCTCCACAGGACTGCTTCTACGCCACCGTCTTTGAACGCGAGAACCCAGCACTACGAAGCTTGCCACTGGCCGTGCAGCAAAAACACCTAGTCGTCACGTGCAACTACGAGGCCCGCCGACGAGTACGATCCTAAAACTTTCACCTGCCCCGGTCATCGGCCGATTGACTCTGCCCAGGGCCTGCACAAACTGCAGCTGATCCACGAAGCGAAGAAAATCTGTCCAGATGTAGTCATCGTCCTCGGTGAGGATCTCACCCGCTTCCGCAATGCTTCCAAAGAATTGCATGCTTTTCTGCGATCCTTTTCGTGGAACTCGCGTTGCGAAAGACTAGGCTTTGATGAGGTTTGTCGCTCCTGGTCATCTTTTCCCGGGTTCCTCTCGTGTCTCAACACTGCCTCTGTCGTCCAAAAACAAACAAATAAAAAAAAATCCTTTTCCCTGTCGTAAATCACCAAATCCTCTACCGTTCAAACGACGAGTCATGCTAAGTCACGGGCCAGGTATTTTTAGATGTCACCGACATTATCGATTACAATGTCAGCATCCTCAATTCTAATCATCTCACCAACGCCTTCTTCTGTCTCGCCAAGGATGACCCCACTGTCGGTTTTCCTTACGATGCGACTCGGCTGACGGGTCACCTATACCCCAAAACGGCGACTCAGAATATCGGTAAGTTACATACGGCGGCTCAGTCGTCTGCCTCATGAACCGCAAGGCTGACGGTCCCCTTACTGCACCCTTGCTGCTACTGAGACTAGCAATCAAAGCCTATTGGGACTGCAACCAATCGAAAACACTGGAAACACTAATTGAATACAGGCACCACCTTGTCGCCAGATCTGCTGCACCTTCGATTGGCTCTAGGAAGCCACTTGGCACATCACCTACGAACCAAACTAGAGACAGAGAAGGGGTACACGGCTACTGTTGGCATTTCGACCAACAAACTTTTGGCAAAGCTCGTTGGCAACACATATAAGCCCAACGCTCAAACTACTTTAGTCCCGCCGTATACCTCTGACGGAGACGATCAAGGTGTGGACAACGTAACTGCTTTCATCGAGGAACACGAAGTCGGCAAGATTCCCGGCATAGGCTTCAAGATTGCACAGAAACTACGCGCTTATGTATTACAGAGGCCGGCAGATTCCGACGCTGGGCTGGTGAACGGCGGTACTAAAGAAACTGTTCTTGTGCGCCATGTAAAGACGCATCCGGGCATTGGTCCGGAAATACTCGAGCGAATACTCGGCGGTCCAGGGGTACCGCATGGTACTGGCGCTAGAGTCTGGGGTTTACTGAACGGTTGCGATGACGCTGAAGTTGGTCAGGCTCGCGAGATTCCCCGGCAGATCAGTATCGAGGATAGTTACATGCGCTTGGACACTCTGGAAGCGGTGATCAAAGAGCTGCGGATGCTTGCAAAGAGATTGACTGAGAGGATGCACACAGATCTACTGGGAGAAGATGAGGATGCCAACGACCTTGGTAGCGCACATGTAACCTCGCATACTTCAGAGCCCATGAAGCGGTGGCTTGCTCACCCAAAGACGATTCGCTTATCGACTCGGCCACGCCCACCTCGGAGCCCTGACGGTAGCCGTAATCGGTCCTTTGCACGGATATCCAAATCTGCGCCAATGCCGACGTTCGTCTTCAGCCTAAAAGAAGACAGGGATGCGGTGATCGACAAGCTGCTTCACGAGACACTTGTCCCTTTGTTTCGCAAACTTCATCCTGAGAATCGAGGGTGGGATTTGAGCCTTGTCAACGTTGCTGCGACAAACATGGCAGATGCAGCGAGTGAGAAGGGCGGTGCCGGACGGGACATAAGTAAGATGTTCAAGCGCCAAGGCGAGGTACTCAAACAGTGCAAGGCAGAAGAAGAGCCAGCCGAGGCTCAGACTCAAGGAGAGGAAGTAATGATGGAACAGTCTTGGCCGACAGAGGCGAAGCGACAAGCCGTGGAAAGACAAGGCTCTGAGGATTCCCTCACACCGTCGCAAGAGTTTGGGTCCTTTGTCACCAATGTCTGGGAACCAGAAGACGAGGACATGATCCATGGCGATTTGTTCCCATGTGAAGATTGTGGGGCCATGATGCCAAATTTTGCTGTAGGAGCCCATTACCGCTGGCATGCACAGATGTAGTTGACTCGCTGCTGGAAAACATGCAATCGTATTTTCCACACAACTTTGTCAACCACCTGTCATCGCTTTGACTATAGTCAGTCCCTAAATTACTCTTTTGTTGGGTGTTGCCCCGCTGTTTCAATCGGAGACGGCTTCCTCGGCATTCCGACCAACCAATGCGGCATGTGTGATGTAACGGCACTTGACGTACTGGCAAGCCCTGGAGCAATGCTTAACCACTGCGCCAACCCGGCGGCCCAGACTTCGCATTCCTGCTACTACAGCATGCTCCTGGCATCGACCTAAGACTCCAGTCTTATATTCAGCTCACGATGCCTGGCTCTTCGCGATTGCCCGTCAGTCTACGCGACACCTTCAATGCGCGCAAGAGCTCCGCTAACGGCCAGCTCGTCGCCCTGAACATCGATGTGTATGCGCCCCTCCCTCGTAATGCTGGTGACAACTGAATGCGCGGTATACTTACACGAGGCGTTCAGTTTGCGCAACATCATCTTCGTCCTCTTCCTTTTCCGCTGGACACGCTTCACCTTCTACCAACTCAAAGGTCGTGGCATCTTCGGCTCCATCAGCGATGCCTACATCAGCATCCGACGCTACCTCTACGGCATCTTCCTTCGACTCCCCGGCGTGCGCGATAAAGTACAGGCTCAAGTGTCCGAGTCACTTCTGAAACTTGAACGCAAACTTGTCCCGAGCGGGCCCGGCGTCGAGCGCATCACCAGTCTACCCAGCGAAGGATGGAGCGAGGAGGAGGTGCGCAAGAAGCTGGGCGAACTGGCCGACATGGAACATACCCGATGGGAAGATGGTCGGGTCAGCGGTGCGGTATATCACGGTGGGGGTGAGTTGATCAGACTACAGACAGAGGCGTTTGGCAAGTTCACCGTTGCGAATCCTATTCACCCTGATGTGTTCCCTGGTGTGAGGAAGATGGAGGCTGAGATTGTAGCCATGGTGCTCTCCCTCTTCAATGCTCCTGAAGATGCAGCAGGTGTCACTACATCCGGTGGCACAGAGTCCATCCTCATGGCCTGTCTGTCCGCACGCAACAAAGCGTACCAAGAGCGCGGTGTCACTCAGCCCGAGATGATTCTTCCCGAAACCGCACACACAGCTTTTCGCAAAGCCTGTGAATATTTCAAGATCAAAATGCACCTCGTAGCATGCAAGGCACCGAGTTACAAAGTTCATCTACCCTCCGTCTCCCGCCTCATCAACCCAAATACCGTTCTACTAGTCGGCTCTGCACCCAACTTCCCCCACGGCATCATCGACGACATTTCCGGTCTCAGCAAGCTCGCAGTCAAGAAGAAAATACCCCTCCACGTAGACTGCTGCCTTGGTTCCTTCATCATCCCCATGCTACCCAAAGCCGGATTTGAATTCGAGCCCTTCGATTTCCGTCTACCCGGCGTAACCAGCATTTCCTGTGACACGCACAAGTACGGTTTCGCACCTAAAGGAAACTCAACGGTGCTCTACCGCTCCGATGTCTACCGCAAGCACCAATACTTCATCTCACCCGACTGGTCTGGCGGCGTGTACGCATCCCCATCTATCGCTGGATCACGCCCCGGTGCCTTGATTGCAGGCTGCTGGGCCAGTCTCGTCAAGCAAGGTGCAAACGGGTACCTAGACGCCTGCCACAAGATCGTCGGAGGCATGAAGAAGATCGAAACTGCCATACGCGAAAACCCTCAACTATCCCCCGACCTAAAAATTATCGGTCGACCCATGGTCTCCGTCGTGGCCTTCTTGTCCAACACTCTAGATATATATGACATTGCTGATGGCATGTCGGCAAAAGGATGGCACTTGAATGCGCTGCAGAGTCCTCCTGCTATTCACGTGGCGGTTACGCTTCCGATTGTTGCGGTGGTGGATAAGCTTATTGAGGATCTTGTCGAAGTTACCGAGGAGGTTAGGGATAAGGACAGAAGGAGGATTGCAGAAGGAAAGGGGGCAAAGGGTGCCGTCAAGGGCGACACCGCAGCATTGTATGGTGTGGCGGGAAGCTTGCCTAACAAGAGTGTTGTCGTGGACTTGGCCAAGGGCTTCTTGGACACTTTGTACAAGGCGTGAGCAGTTTAGTCGTATATCCTACATACCCCATCCGTTATCAAATCAACCACATTCAAGTCCGATATTTCATCATCTCGTTCCCGTCTTTGATTTCGTAAATGCACAGTTTAATACATGCCCCAAGTACAATACAACTACATCTCCACCCTCGGTCCGTTGGCCGGTGCAGATGAAGAAGCATCAGGCAACCTCGCCGCCGTCTGCTCCAGCGGCTCCTTTCTCCTCGGCCTCTTCAGATCCTCCTCTGTAATTCCATTCAATCCTACCTTAGTAAGCCCCATGACCGGCGCATCGCCCTTCTTAACGAATTCATACAGTCCCGGTAGCTTGTTACCCGCCAACCTAAACGCATCCCGAACAACCTGCTCATGCAAGTCCCCCTGAATCTCAAAGATAATCTTCGAAACAGCCACCCTCGCCGTCCAACGATCGAAACTGCCCTTTCCTTTTCCCATTCTCACGTCGTTTCCAGACGTGTACACACCGATATTCGCCGCGATGCGCATGTACAGCCGGAATTTCATGCCGCGCAGACGCTTGCGGATGGTTTCTTCGGCAATGCGGAGTTGGTGCGCGGAAATGCGGCGGTCGTGATCGCGCATGCGGATGCCGTAGTCACCCCAGACGACGGTTGTGCCGCGCATGCTTCCGCCGGTTGGGACGCGACATCGGCCTTTTCGGGATTTGCGTGATTCTCCGGCTTTGGGGGCGAGGTAGGAGAGGAGAGGGCGGGTTGTGGAGAAGAGGCGGGTGCTGGGTGTTGTGGATTGGGGTTTGGGAAAGCATGTTTGTTGGAGTACTGGGGGTTGTTAGTATAGTTTGTGAGAGCTGGGTCCTGGATATCGCACGTGTTGGCCGTGCTACGGAGATGTCTAGTCGACCGAATTGAGCCAGAAGGCTCTGTGATATCCTTGGTGGCGGCATGGCGTTGTTATGTTGGACCTCCACCCGACTGCTCAGTAACTTTGGTCTTGAAGTTCTGATGCCAAGATCGGGCTGTGGCTGCTGTGGCGCATTGTGGGGATGTGGCGTCCATGCGCCTGCCTAATTGCCTAATGACCGCGCGAAGTCGCGTCGTGCACGTCAATGGTGCCAGTCGCTCACCAACCCACTCAATCCCCATATCCACCCATTGTTGGGCTTGACACCAAATTGTGAACGCGGAAAACTGCTGGCTACTGATTTCACGCGTTCCATACGATCAAGATGCCTGCCGACATCCGCAGCTTCTTTGGCGGCGGTCCGCCCAAGGGAAGCCAGAGCTCACAGAAGAAGGATGAGCCTGTGCCAAAAAAGGCAGCACCTAAGAAGAAGGGACGCACAAGTCGGGTCGTAGAAGACTCTGACGACGACGATGAGGAAGAGGCAAAGTAAACAACCGTTTTTTTCTTGGTAGCGTCAAAGCTGACGGTGTACAGGCCGAAGAAAGCGACACCAAAGAAGCCAGCCGCAAAGAAAATTAAGCGCGAACCCACGCCAGAACCCGAACTCGAAGAGACTACCACATCCGATTTCTTTGGCAACTCGAACAAGCCGAAACGGACAGAACCTGTCAAAAAGAAAGCTGCGGATACACTTAGTGCAACACCTGCGAAAGCACCCACGAAGGCAAAAGGAAAAGCGACAAATACTGCCACCCCGGCGTCCAAGGCGAAAACTTCTCGTCGTACAAAGAAACCCGTCACATCCTATGCCGAGCGGGACGACGAGGATGAGTTCCCGGACGACGACCTGGACGATGCAGACGACATCTTCGAGGACAACATCCAGGGCAAGGGCAAGGACGACTACGAGGAAGTTTCAGAAAGCGAAGACGATCTACCTGTGCAGCTACCACATCGGGGAACACCAAAAGCCCCCGCCAAGCAACAAAAGGCGATCAAGGATGAAGACGACTTCGACCCGGAAGACGAAGATGTCGACATGAAGGACATGGATGCGGACGACGACTTTGTCGAACCTGAAGAAGATGAGCAAGCTTTGAAGAGTAAGCCAAAGAAGACGTCGACTGCGGGCAGGAAGCGGAAGTCACCCATATCAGATGAGGAGGATGAAGAGGATGACGAAAAGCCAAAGAAGAAACAACCGAAGAAAGCCACTACAGCAACAGCGACAGCAAAGTCACCAGCGAAAAAGAAGGCAAAGAAGGAAGAGGTCGAAGATAGCGCGGATATCCAGGCCATCTACAATAGCATTCCTACAGTGCGTGCACCGACGCCTCCACCCAAAGACGACAACGCCAAGTTCAACTGGCAAGCGAACGCAGGCCGTGGCGATGCTGCGCCAACTGGAGGCTCATCCGGCGACATGCCACAAGGCTCAGACACGTGTCTTGCAGGTCTTACATTCGTCTTTACTGGCGTACTGCAGAGATGGGGTCGGATAGAAGCCCAAGAGCTAGTCAAACGGCATGGCGGAAAGGTCACTGGCGCTCCAAGCAAGAAGACCAGCTTTGTTGTACTAGGCACAGACGCCGGCCCTAGCAAACTGCAGAAGATCCGAGATATGAACATCAAGACGATTGATGAAGATGGACTGACACAGCTCATTGAGAAACTGACGGCAGCCGGCAACAAGGGCGACAGCAAGGCCCAAGCTGAGTATGCTGAGAAGCAACGCAAAGAGCAAGAGAAGATTGAGAAGCAAGCTGCTGAGCTTGAACAGGAAGAGAAGAAGCGTCAAAAGGAGCTATTGGCGGCAGCTGCAGCCGCCAGTAAGAAAACAGGCTCGGCGGCCACAACTGTTGCTCAGAGTGCGGGCCCCGCCGTAGACTCGCGATTATGGACTACCAAGTATGCACCCACATCACTCCAACAGATATGCGGCAACAAAGCAACAGTTGAGAAGATACAACGGTGGCTGCAAGCCTTCCCAAAGAATCTCAAGACCGGCTTCAAGTTAGCTGGTAAAGATGGTAGCGGAGTGTTTCGAGCCATCATCCTGCATGGCCCACCCGGTATTGGCAAAACTACGGCTGCACACCTGGTCGCAAAGCTCGAAGGCTACGACATTGTAGAAAGAAACGCGAGTGATACCCGGAGTAAGAAGCTCATCGAAGACGGTCTACGTGGCGTCCTCAGCACCAACTCACTTCACGGATACTTTGCTGGAGATGGAAAGAATGTTGAGGGATCCAAGAAGAAGCTCGTTCTCATTATGGACGAAGTCGACGGCATGTCTGCGGGTGACCGCGGTGGTGTTGGCGCGCTCGCGGCCGTTTGCAAGAAGACTGAGGTCCCCATGATACTCATCTGTAACGACAGGAAACTACCGAAGATGAAGCCGTTCGATTACGTTACCTACGACTTGCCCTTCCGACGTCCCACTGTCGACCAGGTACGATCGCGCGTCATGACTATTGCCTACCGAGAAGGCTTAAAATTGCCTCCGAACGTTGTCAATGCACTTATTGAAGGCAGCCATTCCGATATTCGCCAGGTCGTCAACATGATCTCTACCGCCAAACTCGACCAGGAAGCCATGGATTTCGACAAGGGCAAGTCAATGTCTAAGAACTGGGAAAAGCATATTATCTTGAAGCCATGGGACATTACACAGAAGATTCTTGGTGGTGGCATGTTTGCGTCGAGCAGCAAAGCCACCCTCAATGAGAAGATTGAACTCTACTTTAACGATCATGAGTTCAGTCCGTTGATGCTGCAGGAGAACTACCTCGGCACAAACCCTATCCTGTCCTTGAACTATTCCGGCAAAGAGAAGAACCTAAAGAATCTTGAGTTGGTATCGCAAGCAGCCCATAGTATCAGCGACGGTGACCTTGTTGATCGCATGATCCACGGCTCTCAACAACAGTGGAGTTTGATGCCTACACATGCGGTCTTCAGTTTCGTCCGTCCTGCAAGCTTCGTTTCTGGTAGCACAGCCGGAAACGGGACGCGCTTCACATCGTGGTTAGGAAAGAACAGTACTACTAACAAGCTCAGTCGGATGATCAAGGAGATTCAAGCCCATATGCGGTTACGCTCTTCTGGTGACCGGCACGAGGTTCGGCAGCAGTACGTTCCTCTTCTCTGGACAGACATGGTCCAGAAGCTGCAAAAGGAAGGTAAAGACGCTGTCCCGCAAGTCATCGAGTTAATGGACAGCTACTACCTTACCAAGGACGACTTCGATGCGATTATGGAATTGGGAGTTGGGCCTATGGATCAAGAGAAGGTCAAGATTGAGTCGCAGACTAAAGCCACCTTTACACGGCTGTAAGTTATCTATACTTACCCCTTGTATGCTGAAGCGCAGTACTAACAAGACCCTCCTCAGCTACAACCAACAATCCCACCCGCTACCATTCATGAAAGCATCATCCGTTACGCAACCGAAGAAACAAGCCAAAGAAAAGCCTGATCTCGAAGAAGCGATTGACGAGTCCGATGATGGAGAGGTTGTTGAAGAAGTCAAAGATGAAGAGGAAGATGTCGATCTATCAAAGGATAAATATGTTAAACAGCCCAAGAAGAGGGCTGCCCCAAAGAAGGGTGCTGCGACTGCGAAGAAGGGGGCAAAAAAGAAGAAAGATGATAATAGCGAAGAGGAGGAAGAGGAAGAGAATGTTAAGCCGAAGGGGAAGGGGAAGGGAAAAGCGGCGGCCAAGGGGAAGAAGTGAGCTTGAGGCTCCTATAAGATGGCGAGGAGGGACTTTTTGAACGTGTAGAAATATAGCGCAGTGTACAACAATATCAGGACTAGTAGGATAGGAGGGGTAGTACTTTATCTGAGCGCTTTGTGTTTGTGCTAGGCGTATTTACAAAGTAAGTGTACTTTAATTACATGCATTGTAGTAGTATAGCTAATTCGAAGATAATGTGTATCTGACAGCTTAGTCCACTATATGTCTTTTTTGGCGTGTCTTGTAGCGCAACTGTATCGCATTGTTTTCTTAGAGTAGTCGCATTCTAGTTCAGCTTGGTAAAGGTACTTTCTGCGAATTCGGTTTGCAATGTTGTATTGCCTGTATATTATCGCAAGGCATCCTTCTATTTAAACCTAACTTTACTTGACCACAATCCTTTAGTCGAGCTCATCTGCTGCAAATGTTACCATAATAGTTTATCGTGCGGGTCATGTGACTCTTCCATGTCTCTTACACTACCTAGTACAAAAAGAGCGTGAAGGTTCGTGCAGGGGTGAAGAGTGTTGAGACAGGGCGCTAGCTCGGTTGGGTTAGGTAAAGTGCAGCCCCGTCATCCTATCTACCCTGCACTTGCGTTCGCTCGACGTCAACGACCTAGTTTGTTCGACTCGCATTCAAGCTTATGTCCCACTTTCTTTGCGCCTGGCTGCTTTTCTTACGGCCACTTCCGGCCTTACTTTCCTAATACCCACTTCCAACTCGCTTCTTTGGCTTTGAAAAATTCTATTTAGTAATACCCCGCACGGGGGACAACATCATCATACAGCGCGACGACCATCGTTTGAGTTCGTTGGTGTGGCGGTGACCAGAATCTAATCATCGCATGCGTCACTGTGGTCTTGGTATTCACCAACTCTACACATAGAAGTTGGTCGCGCGCCAGCCTGGTCCCCGCTTGCAGTCCCCACTGTTCCGCACACTCTACACAAGATCAGCGCAGCGCTCACGTTTCACCATGGAGAACAATCTTTCCGCCGCCCGAGCATCTCGGCGTTACCTCGATGAACGCCTTCGCAACGACTGGGAGTATCCTGATGTACCCGCAGTATGGTCGGCCTCAGACGAAGAAGTGCGCGACGCTGCTGGTTTCCGCGAACGCTACTACGGGGAGTCTGAATCTGGCGACTCAGATCAAGAGGATGAGGGCGCCGGTCCATATAGATTCGATAACCCAGAGAGCATCGGCGACGTAGTAGCAAACACCAGAGAGGCGCGCAAAAGGCGTCGCAAAGAGAGGCTGGAGCACGAGATGAAGGACAACGAGGGATTGAGAATCTGGGTGGAACGACGAGATGTATGGACAGGCGCAGTGAGCGTCAAGAAGTACGGCACTAACCGACAAAGACACGCAAATCGCCCATCTTCTGCAGCGGGTTACTCTTCTGAAGAGCACGCTGTCACTCCCACCGGTTCTGAATCGCACTCCATCACAAGCGCAACGCCAGACACGTTTGACATTGTGCCTGTCGCCGCGCCACTCCTCGCCGACAATCCCATTCGTGCATCGATTACTCCTAAAGTCTACAAGGATATCTTCCAGAAGATTGTAGTCTCGTCGCGCACTCCCTCTGTCCCCATCAACCTCGCCGACATGACCAAGGCGCTGGTACAAGGCTGGAAAGACTCGGACGAGTGGCCTCCAAGGGTTGGAGCGGTTGAACCTCTTGCCGACAAGAAGCGTTCCGTCACTGGAGCTGCATCTAATGGACATCAAGGAGGCTTCATTGCGCGACACCCTCATTTGGAGAAGAGTGTGGACGGTGTGAAACGAATTCTACATCTGAACGGGCATCACGAGCATGGGCACGATCATGAGAAAGAGCACATTCATGGTGGAAAAGAAGGCTGAAGCAACGTCTGGATTGAGTTAGTGTTGCATACCATCTCAGGCAATTCCCTCATCCACGCTCACCACGGAATCAACGAAGCCGTGACTACGCCTATGGATCGTATGAACCTGTTGCGTGCTTCAACGCCCCAGCACGCGCCCTCGATTAATACGAACAGAGGTAACCTATGGTCTACGGGGTAGGATTAAGATGGACATGCACGGCCTTGAAAAGCTTCAGGCTTATAGCTGACCTTGGCGTCAGCTTCTCTCCCCCACGATAAGGGAAATGCGAGAGTGAGTGATGCGCTGGGTTGCGAAACGTGAAGGTCATCACTCTTGTTGAGCTCGCATGTGTTTAGGCCATATGTTTGCGGTCAGAGACCGGCGATTTGTCAATGATACCCCTCAACATAATCCAAGCTTTTGGCGTATATTAACCGGCAGAATTGCCTGACCATTTAACGTTTGCTTGCAATATCAAGAGCACTAAGTGCATTACCCGGTCGGACCAACGTCCACGGTTCGGCCGATAGCGTATCGTCGGGCTGTCGGCCGTTGGTGCGAGCGACTATAGTCGCTTTACGCCTTCGTTTAGGGCTTGTGTACTGTGGTACCCCCTGGAAGTTTTCAATCGCTCCACTCAAGGGGCAAATGTATCGGATCTCGGGTAAGAAGCTGATGTGCAATTAGTACGACGTTTTTATAGTGAATTACACTTAGCGTTCCAAACGTAGATAAGTTAACCTCTAACTTGTCTATCGCTCAGCACTTAGTGTATTAACACTACATTTATTACGCTCTGGAGCGCTCTGCGGGTGGCGCTCTGAGCAGTGGGGCGATTAAAAACTTCCAGGGGGCACCACAGTACAACGCTAAGTGGAGCGTGCCCTTGACAGTAATGACAGCCTGACGCATATCCATTGCAGCGCTCCATCTGTCTCGCTTTCTCGGGCTTGTCGGCGACCGTATGTGGAATCCCCAGCATGGAAGGTGACCCTGCCCGGGGGTTTGCAGTACGTAACCGCTGTACTAGAGAATAATGATCTCTCAGTACGAATATGCGAGTGACAGGAATAACCTTGTTCCGCGAGCCCATAAAGTGTTTGCGATATCCTCCTCTTTTCTAAATTGGTATCTCTACTCCAAACAAACGTCTAGCGAAATATTTTGTCATCGATAACGGCCTGAACTCTTTTCAACCATGCCAGGCACACTCCAGACACCGCAGCCTAATGGCGATGTATCTCAACACCGTGGGATCTATCTCCTCACGCACCCTCGCTCAGCATCGAATCTTTTCCAGACCATGATGTCCAAGCAGCCTGGATACCAGAACTCGGGCTACAAGCTCTTCGACGCTGGCTTCGCTACGCTGTCGGAGCTCGAAAAGGATCGTCTGAGTGAGTGGCCCGAGGAAGAGCGCAATGCGCTATACGAGTCGTTTCGCACAGCGTTCGGGAAGTTGGAGGACGAGTTGGATGATTGCGAGAAGAACGTAAGTTTAAACTCTAGAGAAGTGTAAAACAGAAGCAAGAGATGAAGTTGGAGGTTGTGAGGTTCGGACATGGTTTGCGCCACAACCCGCACGTACATTGTCGCGATCCCGTCGTGGAATGGCGTGCTCGGGTCGGCCCATCTACGGATACATGCTACTCTCAACCCCCAGCATACACAGCACAACTTCTTGCTAGCATGAATAACTCCAACAGGGAAAAAAAGCCTTCATAAAAGAACACACCATTTTCCTCTCCGGACCCGACAAGATTTTCTCATCGGTATACACAAACGACAACCCCACATCCCTAACCGTCCACCAACGCAATGATGGCCATCCTAACCCCATCCACTCAAACCCCACATCTGTCCCAGACAACCTCCTCCTCTCTCTTCAACCCATCTTTCAAATCCGCCACCCCCTCCTAATGTTCCCTTCCATGCTCCGCGCACTAAGGGACTGGAGGGCCGAAGCACGCCCCCGTTCCCTCTACTGTAAAATAACCCTCTCCCTCCAGCACTCACGCGCCCTCTACGACTGGTACGTCAAACACGGTCCTCGCGCCGGTATAACACCTCGCGTCATCGACGCCGACGATATCATGTGCAATCCCGCTGCTGTCCGTCAACTCTGTAACCAGACGGGTCTGGATGCAGATGCAGTGCAGTATGAGTGGGAAGAAAGGACAATCGAAGACTCCCTCCAAGCGAGGTTTCTAAGCACAATTAGTACTAGTCAGGGTATCAAACCAGGATTAGCGGCTAAAGGGAAGAGTCTAGAGGAGGAGAAGAAAAAGTGGGTGGTGGAGTTTGGGGAAGAGGATGCGCAGGATCTGGCACGGCTGGTGGAGGATGCGTTGCCAGATTATGAGTATATGCATAGTCGGAGAACTACGGGTGATGATGGGGAGGCATAAGTGAAGGTAGTGGGGTGGTGTATTCAGGCTACGGGACGATGAATGATGTGAAAGCTGAGAAAAGTATACTTTGGTTGGTTTTGTTTGCTAGCTGCAGTTTGTGTTAGCTGAGGTACGGCTAAGCAAATTTTTTTTGATGATGTTTGGGAAGCACAATAGCTAAAGACAGTTTCATTTTGAATTTTTTGATACTTCGTTACCCGATCGTTCTGAGTCGCTTCTACCTCAAAGGCTTGCCCGGCCTTCTACCTATCCTTGTTGCTGACTCTTTTTGGGGGAAAACCCACGACATTTGGACGGGTAGAACTAGGCGTTTCTAAACAGCTTGGTTTGACTAGGGGCGATTTGAAAGACACTGTCTTGGTGATTACATCTAAAGCCGTCTCTATAGCTGTCTTCGTAGTCACTTTCTCCTCCCTAATCTCTTCAGCCCTACGTTCTTCAGCCTCGTGTTTACTGTCTTAGCAGTAGCCTTAGCAGCATTTCGCACACGTAAGCAAGGCGTAATTCTTGATGAACGCATAATAATGATCAAAGCCTAGCTACTCTAGAAGATTGCAAACATCGCCCGGATGCTTGCGGAAATGGCCAACCACCTTGATTATCTAAAAACCCAAACATTCAAGTCGTGGACGCACAAGCACAAGCAAAAAAGTAGCCAAACTTACCGTCCACCCCCCCCCCCCCCCCCCACGTAAGGAGACTATACAACTTTGAAGGATGTCGTATCTACGTGTATCTGTTTATTAGCTATCTTGGATTGTTCCCGTCCACCGCAGTACCTGACGCACGAACTTGGGCCATTCAACCAACCTTGTTATCTTCGAGCTATCTCGATTGGATTGTAGTCCAACATCCTAGTCATATTTTATCAGCCACTGCGTATAATGTACATTGACGTTGAAGTTTAAGTAGTCGTCAAGGAACTAAGGGTACGTTTATATCTCTCTGCAAAAGACGTCGAAACGACCTAGTAAGATAGAAATACTCCAATCTATACCACATGTGCCGGGTACTCGTACGAACGATATGACTTGCAAGTCAGACCTATGAAGCTCTAGGACCCGCACTAGGAGAACGGGTGGTTGCGGTGACGGGCTTCAAAACCAGCGCCTATGGAACTGACCTGGGCGTGTTCAAAGGGTATGATGATGGAAGCGACGGACTGGAGGACGGCGGCAAGAATGTGTAGTCGTCCTAGAGGATACTGATGCGCGTATCGACTTGTGTGAGGGCTTTTGCGGTTCGCTCTTGACGCAAAGCTTTGATTCGATGTGATACTACAACTCTGGTGTCTGTAAATAGTACTCTAAATGCTCGTGATCATTCAGTAGCTTCTATTTCAGTTGTTGGGATGACGAGCTTTTGTGATTGCTGATCTAGAATCGAGCAGATTATGTCACGTAGTGTCTTCAACATTGTAGGGATCATGAATGTGATTTCCGTGATGTAGTAGGAAGGGTCCAGGGGTATACATATAAACCGGTATTTGTAAGTGCCGCAGAGGCTGGCGAGAAGGCGAATATACCGAAGTAAGAAGACTGCGAGAAATAATAGGGCATAGAAGTTGCTATGCAAGAACTAGGAAGCTGGCGACCCTGTGAGGGAGCTGTATACGGGTGTTAAGGATTTTACTACACTGTGGCCAAACGCCTGACCCGCGAGCAGACCTGGCCTGGGACGCGTCAAACCCGAGCAAGATGGTACATGCATCACAGCGAGACTTGCTTAACTCGACAAGTTTATCGCTGGTAAGCACTGGCCAATAAAGCGCACTAGCATAAGTTCATCAAGGTAATTGTGCTCCAATAGTGTGGAAGAAAGAGTGCTGCTTAGGAAGAGGCGGGCGTTTGCCACCCCACGTACTGTACGGACATGGGTACTTTCCGAGCTTACCGGAGTCTGAGCATCAACGTGGGCCATCTTGTAAGACAACCGCCATTCTTTATCGCCTACATGCCACCTGGATATCCACGATGGCGCGAACGCTTATCACGGGCTCTTCTGATGGTCTCGGCTCAACTGTTGCCCAGCGTCTTGTTACAAACGGTCACTTCTGTGGCATCTTCGGCTCGCCAACACAATGTTGTTCTCCATGCGCGCAGCGCTCAACCATAGTATCACTCCCTTCAACGGAAAACTCGAACGCCCCCAGGGATAAAAAATCTTCTACACACGCTGCACAACACAACAAGAAGCCTTAGGTTTTTTTAAGGAGCTCTACCTTAAATCTTATATAGAGAAGAGTTCTTTCTGTAGAACGAAAATCCTCTGAAAGTGTGTTGTTGTGACGTTGTAAGGTTGAAAAGTTATGCTCGCTAGGAAGGTGTACCATTTTTCCCTTGAACCGAGTGGTATGATGTTTTGCTTGAAAGGGCATGCGGCGCTTTACAAGGGTGGAAGAGTCATGGTGTAAGGACTAGGCTGATTACAGCTAGTCAGCTAGCACTAGCTAGTCTTACGCATTCGCACTAGTATATACACTATTCTAGGCTAAGATAACCATCTGACTGATTATTACTCTTTTAGAGGTGTGTAAGCGTAGCGGCATAGAGCCATGTTCTTACACTTTCGCCTTCCACAGCAGTAGGCATCTCACGGTTGCAGGCGGAAGCTTTCGAGTGAGCTTGGGAAATCACCTCACAACGTTGAGGGCTCGGGCCGCGTGCAGCGGGGATTCCCCGGTTGTAGTTCCCAAGAAGGGAAGGCAGCCTATATATAGTAGTGGAAAGTGGGCCGATCAACATGCTGGTGTTTCTATTATTTCTAAACACACAGGGCATGATTAATGAAATGCTCCTAAAGCTTCCTTCCACGGCATCCGCGCCCCCGCTACGGGCTTGATGTTCGTACTAATATAATGTGCATCATGGCTGCAGTCCCTCGCAATTCTCCTCCAGCTCATTCGCGTCTCTGGCGATGGGAAAGATATCTTGTGCCATTGCGGCCCTTATTCTGGGTGCGCAAGTCGCCATCTCAACACCGGTTCATCCACGACTCCACACGGATCCGATTCTACAACGAGCGGCGAACAACAAGCCAGCGGCGAACAACAAGCCAGCGGCGAGCGGCGTCTTGCCTGGTGCCTATATTGTCGAGTTTGCAAACGACGATGAGACGCCGGCGAGCTTCTATGCGTCTCTTGCGGCAAGCGGAGTGCAGGTCGAACCTCGCATGGATCTAAGCTTCCGGTTCTTCAAAGGCGTCTCGTTCCAGCTCAAGAGCTCCAACTCAAGCTCAAATTCGAGTGGTTGGGACTTTTTGCGTCAGATGAAGGCACAACCACAGGTCGAGAACATATGGCCAACCCGCATTACAACACGTTCGGGTGAGAAGAGTGCTGCAGTACCTGCTCAACAAGAACACGTCAAGCGGCAAACTGCATCGGAGCGCACCTTCTCCCCTCATGTCATGACCCAGGTTGACAAGCTGCACGCAGAAGGCGTGACGGGCAAAGGCTTCCGCGTCGCTGTCGTGGACAGCGGTATCGATTATACCCATCCAGCACTTGGCGGCTGTTTCGGTCCAGGCTGTTTGGTCGAAGTTGGGTACGACTTCACGGGCGATAATTTCATGCCTGGTCAGTCAGAACCCATGCCCGACGACGATCCCATGGACAATTGCGAGGGGCATGGCACCCACATTGCAGGCACCATCGCAGCTCAGCTCGAGGGCAACAACTATGGCTTTACGGGTTCTGCACCCGGAGCAAAACTAGGTGCATACCGAATGTGGGGCTGCCCGGCGACGTCCACGAACGAGATTGAGCTGATGGCATTCGCTCGTGCTGTCGAAGATGGAGCGGACATAATCTCTTACTCTAACGGCGACCCATCGAGCTGGGCGCAGGATGTACGTGCTGTCATTATTTCCCGTATTGTCGACTCGGGTATTCCTGTCGTGGTAGCCGAGGGCAACGACGGCGGTCAGGGTCTCTTTTACGCCTCCACGCCAGCAACAGGAAGCAGCGTTACAAGCACAGGAGCGGCATCTAACACACTATTTCCTACATTCCTCCAACGAGGCTCCTACAAGACTGGGTCCAATGCTACTACTAATGGCACCATCGACTTTGGCTTTCTCATGGGCGTCCCCAACTTTACTGCCGACACAACACTTCCGCTGTGGTCCGCTGCCGACGTGGACGATGCCTGCAAGCCCCTGCCTGATGATACGCCAGATCTGAGCCAGCGCATCGTGCTTTTGGAGTTCAAGGACTCACGAGCAACGCAATGCTACCCGCCAGACCAGGGCGCCAACATTGCAGCAAAGGGAGGGCGATTTATGGTGTACTATGAGCGCAGTAATCTGACAATGCGCAACGAGCCATATGTCTACGCTGACGGAATCGAAGGTGTAGTCAAGGCCGTTCCGTACGTGGCCGAGCGCTGGCTCTCTTTGCTTTCGCAAGGTGCTACTGTCTCCGTGACTATTCCAGCAAATGGCTCCCAGACACATCTTGAGGAGCTTGAGAACAACGAGACTGGTGGATATGTCGCTAGTGACCTGACTAGCTGGGGCCCAAGTTGGGAGCTTAGCATGACGCCACAGTTGGTGGCCCCTGGGCAGAACATCCTGAGTACGTTCCCGACGGCGCTGGGCACCTATCTCGTCATGAGTGGCACGAGTATGGCAACACCACTTGTCGCAGGCGTCTACGCAATGCTCGGTGAAGTATACGGCAAACTGGAACCGAAGCGCCTGCGCAGAATTCTCACGCACACATCTAAGCCACTCGCCTGGCATGATGGTAAGGTTGCGCATCCCGACATTCTCGCTCCAATTGCACAACAAGGCGCTGGACTCTTGCAAGCTTGGGATGCCGCACATACTACCCTTGAAATTGACGTTGACAGCCTAATGCTCAACGACACGGAGCACTTCGTTGGCACACACACCTTTAGCGTCGCGAATACCGGCTCCGCTGACGAGATCCTCAATTTGAGCCATCGCAAAGCCGTCACAATGTACACAATCGATCCTCAAGCCGCTATTCTGCGCCCAAGCTCGTTTCCCAACGCTATCGCAGAATCATGGGCTACTGTGACCTTCTCCTCCGACCGCATCAATGTTCCTGCCGGCCAATCCGCCGAAGTGACTGTCAAGTTCTCACCGCCAGTGGATCTCAACACAACCTTACTGCCTGTGTACAGCGGCCTCATCGCTGTAGGCGATAAGCTTCATCTCCCTTACCTCGGCGTCGTAGGCAACATGCGCGATGCCCCTGTGCTCATGTCCGAGACCGTTTACCTCGCGGAGGGATATGCGCCTGCACCTGCAAATGCCTCCTACACTATCCCACGACCGGATCCTGAGAACCCGCCATTGACAGACCGCGGTGACATGGTTGCTACGCCTAATATGTACATTAATCTATCAGTCGGGTCGGCTTTGCTACGTGTAGAAGTATTGCAAGGAGACAGGGTATTGGGAGCATTGGCTAGATTCCCGCAAACGTTTGTCCCAAGGTTAGAAATGCGCGCATTCTTCAACGGGTTGATGGCTGATGGGAGGGTGCTCGATGAAGGCTCGTATCGAATGAGAATTATGGCGCTACGGATCTTTGGGAGCGAGGAGCGCGAGGAGGATTGGGACATTATTGAGTCGGCTAGTTTCGCGGTAAAGTACGCGACGTAGTCTTGTCACTATGCAGCCTTTTTACAAAGACGATAGCCTTACTTTGTTACACGACAAATGAAGTTAATTTCTTCGCTTTGTCTTAGGAAATTTCTAGCTTGCTTACATGCTAGCAACCTTACATTTGGTGATTTCTGAAAATCGGTTTAAAGAATAATTAGATACTACCCCGCTAATGTAATAGTATTGTCTACAAACGTGACTTCAAATTCCATTCTTCTTAGAAGGAACTAAAAGTAGGCCTGGCAACCGGCTTTCGATGTACTCGACAACCGAGTTCACGTCTGCCACGATTTCTATGTAGCAATCCGGCCTTACTAATACTGCATAGTCCTCCTGCTTCCTAACCCAAGAGCATCCGAATGCATTCACCGCCTGTGCTACCTTTTTGACATTTCCTTCTCCGTTACCGAGACCAATACCCATCGCTTGCAGTGGTGTTAGCCTGAGTATTGACAGAAAATCCGAGTTTTCTTCTCCAAGCTGGACTGAAGCTGCTTGGCCAGCCAGTAAAAGGATATATCGACCGTACCGCAGCTTCTGATAAAGTCGTGCTGAGTCTCCGGAGCCTTGCTCCTGGAGCCAAAGATCTGGACACCTCTTTCCCGCCTCAAAAACACCCCTTGCTGATTCTTTGACCAGCGGTGAGCCCACCTCCGAGTACGTCACACCCATGCCAGTGATAAACCCTGAGTTCTTTTCGATAAGATCTACGTAGTATTTGGCTTTTGTCATCGTGCTGCGCACTAGCTTGGCAGCGACGTCGATAACGTCTTTGGCAGTAGCCCTTCGCTCTAGGTCGTAGCTTTCGACTATCGCGTTTCGGGTTTTCAGAGGAAGGCCAGGACATTTAATTGAGAAGTACAGGCGCCAGATCAGGCTAAATGCGTCGGAAAGTCCGGTGTTCATACCCTGGCCGCCATTGACAGAGTGAACATGGGCGGCATCACCGGCCAGGATGAAGGGACCCTGGGGAGTCGGATGCAGAAATGTGGTAGCTACACGCTCTTTAACTGCACAGAAATTAGACTTAGCTTGACGCAAAACTGATCAAAGGACATGACTTACTCTCAAATTTACTGAACCATTCAATGTGCGTGAATTCAACCGCATGTGGTGCCATGTGTTGTCGGATCGAAGCTTGTGTCTTTTCCAACGTGACCTCACCGTCAAGTAGCACGTAAAACCTCTGCATACCTCTTTCCCTATCAAGTCATCTGTTAGTGAGAACATTATGACAGACATCTTATATCCTTACCGTGGGATCCATGCTACTCGAGATTCGCCATCGGACTGCAAAGTCACAATCTCTCTGCAGACGGAGAATGTGGTGTCTATCCAACAGTCAAGCACGGCCCACACCATGTTAGGCTTTGTACCTTCCCAGCCAATTCCTAGCTCGCTTCTCATAAAGCTTCGCGCTCCATCAGAAGCTAAGCAGTATTTTGCTTTGATCTTTCGTTTCGGCGTCTGCACGGTAACTTCTAATGGCGCGATGGAATGGGAAAAGGAGAGCGCAGGCTCTGAGTAGTTGACTGGTACATCAAGGTAGGAAACAAAGTGGCGTTCAATGAAAGGCTGGCCAATCATCAACAGATTGTTGTAGAATGTATGCTGGATGCCATTCCACCAGTGACTCTGACGGGATGTGAATTCGCCATCAGCATAAATAGTGCTTGCTTAGAACCGTTCAGTCGGCAATGCGTATTTTTAGGAGTCTTGTAGGAAGCTTACTGTTGCACTTCACGCCTTTTTTCAGCAACTCTCCAAGTATACCTGCGTCTTTCTTTGCATTGCTTCCAAAATTACCGGCGACTTCGAGATACTGTTGTGAGCGCGCAGTGATCGCGTCAGCGCCGCCCACTTGCAGTGGACCCGCTTTAGCATCGAGGATGCAAACATCAAGACCAAGTTGCCGCGCAAGAAGAGCAGACAGTAAACCTGTCGGGCCGGCTATAGTTGTGTTAACATGATATCTATAGTGGTTGCCAATACGTTATCCTGTACGTACATGCACGTGCGTTAAGAAAAACAAATAGAAGCCTAAAAGCCGAAGAAAACTTACCGCCAACAATGACCAGATCGACCTCTTCCTCGAATTTGTTTACAGCCTCACAGTCTCCGCCATCACCATTACTTCCGTTAAAGGTTTTTCCCGAGACAGTCATGCTGTAAGAAGGACGATGATCTTGTGAAGATTCCGCTCTAGGATATTCGTAAAACAAGAATAAGCCAGGAGGCAAGTGCCGCATTTTCAGATTTTTTTTTCTTCCTGTTTTGACTTTCGCCAATGCCATCAACGCGACCCGGCGTATTTCCGCAAAAGAGGACGTAAATCAAGATAGCACATTATACTAGGCCCATTCGATCCGCTGTCCGCTCATCGATTGTAAAGAATGGCCAAGACTAGGGTTTAAGTAACCTATTTAAGATCGAAAGTGGAGAAGTGAGATAATATGCCGGCCAACGGACATGGTCCGCCGAAGAGCCTTACTGTTCATGCAACAGGCCGGATTAGGGGAAATAGAGTCACTTTTAGTCGGCAGGGTTTACGAAGTTCCATACTAGTGATCGCGTTTAGCCGAGCTATTAGAAGATAGCCGCTGAAAGCGCTGGAAATCAGAGGCTAGAAGTAAGAGATCGTGTTTTCATCACCACCTGGCGACAAGAAACTCTGCAAATATAAACATTACGCTTTAGAAGATGTAAACTTGACCTGGAACTGTACTCCGAGATCGGGTTCCATATCTCACGGTACCTGGCAATGTCCAAGATTCAACTATTTTCGTAGCTCAACTGACCGAAGGAACCCACCCCCCTCCTTCCGCCAGCAATACGAGTGACGTGCTTTACTAGTCGCCGCCACCAAAGCCGCCTAGGTGGGGGCGGAAATAATTTCTTATCTATTGTGGAACAGGTGGAGATCATTCACAAATTCGGTCCGGACCGAAGCGTAATCTTAGCGAAACCATCCCTCATGCAGGGTAACTCCGTCACTCGGCGCCTTACCTATCGTATTCGCAGAGGGTTCTCATAATCATGCGTCGGGTTAGAAATTTTCATCACGCTGGGGTTGCAGTTGTGAGAATAGCTGGGTCCGTACCTTATCCTATACCTGTCTTGACCCTATCAACGTGGTTACAGGTAGACCTTGCCCTCAACGCGTAAAGGGCACAGCCAAAAAAAAAGAGTCGCCGTGCTCATTACAACCCATCAGTGTCATCTGTTTGCATTTCGTACTATCTAGCTTTGCTGCGAATATCCAACACCCAGCACGCCGCCAGTATGCTGCCACCCACAATGTTAAACACCGCACAGTAAATTCCGAGGCCTCTCCAAGCCATATCAGTGCTACGCAAAATAGCACCGGCCACAGGATTTCCAATCAAACTAGCGACGGCATTTCCGCCAAAAATCACTCCCAGTCTACCTCCAAGCCTACTCATGTCATGTGTTAGTGTTGCCGCACCAGCCGGGATCAGACTAATAACAGTGCCACTCAGAAACCCGTATGCAATGAGCCAGATGATCAATCCTGCGAAGGATGTTTCGATATGTGTCCAACCGACTGCAAGCGCACCACAAGCAACAGCTGCTAGTGCCTGAGTGAGTACGGGGCCTGACGTGAACTTGTCGGCCAAAAAGTTCGGGAGTAAACGGCCGATCAACCCGCCTGCGTTGATGGTGCTAACTAGGTAGTAGGCGTCCATACTATGCAGCGGAAATTCAGTATCGCGGACCCAAGCGCCGATGTAAAAGTATGGGATGTAAATTCCGGCAAAAGTGAAGAAGACTCCTGCAGCGAAAAGCGCATACACAGGTTCTTTAACACATTGGAGTTCGTAAAGTGTTCGCTTGGCCGGATTTTGCGTCAGCTCAGCGCGTTGACGCACAAGTGCACCACCGATGCCCATAGTGACCAATACAACAAGCGCAATAGCCCGCATAGACCAGCTGAACCCAATGCTCATCAGGAGGCGGCGTGTGAGGATCGGGTAAATGATGCCTCCAACGGATGCGCCCGTTCCTGCGACTCCGATGGCTAATGCACGATTGTGTGAGAAGTAGGTAGATAGGACTGTTGTCGACGGAACAAGGAGAAGACTCATCCCCAAGCCGGACAGAATCCCTTGCGATAGCAGGACCTGATAGAAGACAGGATGCTGTGAACCAGTGTATTCTCCACTGAATGAGGTAAAAATCAATCCGAGGGTGACAAGGGCGCAGCCGATGAAAGCCATAAGTTGAGCATAACCTCTATCAAAGAAGGATCCGGTGGCAGACCCACAAGCCAACAGAAGGAAGGTCTGCATAGTCCCGATCCAAGAGATCGAAGATGCAGTCGAAAGTGGAGGGTCGAAAGAGGCATAGTACTCCTGGAACACTCCGAACGCGTTGATAAGACCCCTGGTTGGTGGCGATTAGCAGAAGAACTCGAAGAGGTGTTGAATACCTACCAGGAGTTGAACATGAGTAAGAAACCCGAGATGACCTGGAGCTTTGGTATGATTTCGCGAGTAGCAGCAGCACTCTTGGGTGGAGCATCACCATGACCCGCCATTATTTCAACTGCTATCGGTAGTTCCAAAGAGTTTTGCGTATGGCCGTGGGTAGATGTACTGGTTTGAAGTGCTGCTTCATCATTATTCGATGAACAAGGCTCAGATTCGTTTTACTATTGCAGACATTGTGATTACGTGATACGACGGGGCAAGATCTTTAGGATTCGCTTAACTTCTACTTTAGATATTGAATTGAAATTTTTTTTTGATCCTATAGATGAAAATTTTGGCTACGCTTGTCTTGTATAGGACTTAGAACCGCTGGAGGATGGCCCCGAGGCAGGGAAAATTTGTCGCGCCATTTCAATGATCCTCCAACGGCTTTAGGATCAAAGTAGGAAGGTCATATACTAGTTTCGGCTAAGGATACAATCGATCCTAGCATGACAGTCGTTTTCGTTTCGAGACGCTACGATGATGTCTTCTGGAATATAAGATTGTTGAACATGAATAGACGCATGAATATTTCATTCTTTACCGTTTGTTTGGCTTGGTTTCCACATTTGTTATCTGAACCAATTTGTCTGTTGCAAGGGATCTCACCCATCAAGAAGCAGCCACACTGGTTGATTCCAGCATCCAACTTTAGTCAAGATCACAACCAAGATGCCTTCGCGTGTCGAACCCAAATCTCCATCAAAACCTAATGTCAAGTTTACTACAGGCCTACACGCAGATGTTATAGAGATGTCGCAACGCATCCTCGATATAATCTTTCGATACAAAAGTCCTGTGCCAAAGAATCCTTCTGACCGTAGCGATGAGGGTGCAATCAGATTTCTTGGCCAAATCTATCGCTATGTGAAGATGAAAAAGCCAGTCCGCATGGCTATGCCTGCATTCCCCTTCAAGAGCCCGAACAACTCAGTGAAGGTATTGGGGACGCTGCCGGACAAAGCTGAAGATGTTGCATTGGCGCATCTTAACGGGCTATGCAGCGCCATCGAGGATCTATACCCGCCTGGTGCTGTAATTGTCATTGTTTCAGATGGACTAGTATATAATGGTAAGTAACAGCATGCAACGTAGAAGTTGTATACAGCACTGAAATCAGCAGACCTTCTAGGCGTACCTGATAACACGGTATGGATGTACGGCCAAGAGCTTCGCGCGCTCACCAAAGCTCGTAACTATTCCCACATCAAATTTGCGCGCATCAAAGACCTGCTTGCCCTCCCGAATATTCATGAAGAGACGGATGGTATGGCATACGCCGCCACAGCATCTTCCATCCGCCTTAGTCTTATGAATCGCTATGGAAGTCACGACTGGGATGCTACTCCCAACCACTCACATGGCGACCATCATGAGAACAAGCATCTAACATACTGCATGTATCTCAAGTTCCTCGAGTTAGATTTGGCAGTCACATATCCCGTTTGTGAGGAGCGATCAAAGAGCAGATTCAAGCGAGGCGTCGAGAAGATTGCCAAGAGTATGCTGAAGCGTGGAGAAGCGTTTGCAAGAGCAATGCGCGAGAACTTTCAAGACCATGTGAGATTGTCGATTCACCCTTCAACTGGTGAGGACAAAATATCCATCAACATCTTGCCGCTTGAGAAGACCGTCACACCCTGGCACAATGCTGTTGCGTTCAGATTGGACGGTACCCTCATCGCTGGTCACCGTCACGAGTTCGAGCAGATGAGTGATATGGAACTGGTATATGAAGATGGCCGGCCATCTCATTTTCGAGAACGATCACACATCTACGATTGGCCGATGCCAGTAACTTTCGATCCCATGTATCCATGCGGGGTCATGATTCGACCAGCACAAGGCACAAAGTGTCAATCAATCAGCAACATTGAAGCGCAAAAGGTCCGCGAACTTGCCGTTCAAAATTCGCCAGTTGTACTCCGTGGCTTCGCACAAACCAAAAATCGCGAAAGATTTATCGCAAAGGCTCATGAGCTTGGAGCGCCCACACCTTGGAAGTTTGGACTTGTTTTGGAAGTTAAAGACCATGGGGAAGAGTCCCAAGGACTGAACAATGTGCTAAGTAAAGAGTGGATGCCCTTCCACTTCGATGGCTTGTTCAAAACAGAAAAGAATATACAAGAAGATGGAAGCGAACAGCTAGTACCGCTGCCTCCACATTTTCAGTTCTTCGCTGCGGTAACGCCCAGTCCCAAGGACACCGGATATACCCTGTTCTCGAGCTCGAAGCTACTTTTCGAGCATCTACCACAAGACAAGCCTTTAAGCCAATTGGTGTCTCTTACTTGGTCAGTCTCAACAGCCTCATTCGATCAGTCGGTCATTCGAGGAATGCCGCTGATTGCCAATCATCCTTCCACTGGGAAGCCTTGTCTGAGGTTCCACGAGCGTTGGCCTCAAGAGAAGACGCGATTTGACTCTACACACGTTGAGATAGAACAGGGCGATCAGAGCGTCTGTGATGTTTTGGAGTCGCTGCTACACGATCGCCGCATTTGTTATTGGCATTCATGGCAAAAAGGCGACTTAGTGGTTAATGACAACATTTCGATGTTGCACACGAGGAGTTCGTTCCACGCAGGCGTCAACCGAGAGCTATGGCGTATACACTTTGATTAAGTTGGTTGAGACGCTTTCTTATCTCGTGCAAATACTATAGCGTTTTAAATAGTAGCATTATGTCTATATAACAATAACTTGAACTCACCTCGGCGAATTTTCTCAACTCTACCCTACTCTAGAGGATCGTTTGAATCCTATTAGGTTTATGATCGAATAGGTTCGATCGATATGGCGCAGTAAGGATGAAGGAGTAGAGTTAAGGTAATTACTGTCTATGCGCACCGAACGAGCTAGTGTTACGATCACAACAAAGACTCTAAGCAGAAAGTGCATACATGCAAACTGACCATAGATGAGCCAAGAAGGCAAGAGTTAAGTTGTAACTATTAGCCTATAGTGTCACGGATGGATGTGTGCAGGCTGGTTCGGCCAAGCTTCGCTTACCGTGTCCGTGCGCGTTTTGAGCCAGTTCATGTTTTGAGCCACCCCACCAAACTGAGATTTTAGAAAAATGAGGCTGTA
>WBOK01000344.1:0-67142 GCA_009289805.1 Alternaria gansuensis | reverse complement strand
CTATATATTGTCATCTTGCAGTGAAGTCATATCCTCTTTTCCTTGCTCCCACGCCTTAATCCACTTTGCTAAAGACCTTGGAGGACCTGGACGTGTAGGGTTCCTCTTATGGAAGGCTTTAAGTTTATGGGGTGCCCCCATAAAGTTTGAAGCTGGATACTAAGTCGGGTCCGGATCATGTCCGACCTAGCTAACACGGTATTTTAACTTTGAGCGACATGCTTTGCTGGCAAGAATCTTATTAACTTCCTATTCTTCTACGCCTTGAATTGGGGTGGGAGCTGGCCTTAGAGCTTCTTGTCCTGGGAGTGGATCCTGAGGATCTTTGCACAATAGTTCTGGTGCAAAGACGTTGTGGATCTAAGATCCCTCTGGTAACTTAAGGCGGTATGAGTGGCCAACTTTCTTAAGAACTTTAAAGGGACCTTCCCATTTAGCTGATAGTTTCTGGCTTGGGCGATTAGTCGCGAGGTTCTTCGTGTCCAGAAAAACCTTGTCTCCTACATCCTAATTAATTGGGCGGCGGTAACGATTTACTACGGTTCGCATCTGGTCTTGAGCTTTCACCAAGGAGGTTCGTGCCGTTTCCTAGGCGTCGTGCATTTAGGTAGCTATGGCTAGCGCGTCCTTGTGGTTTATCTTGTCAGTCGGTGTGAGGGTGTCAGCTGGCTGCTTCCAGTCCCAGCTCTGTCTAGGATCAAATCCGTAAAAGATCCGATACAGGGACATGCCTAGGGCAGAATAGGGTAAGGAAATTTGTGCTCTATCGATTAGAGGCAGTAGTCCACTCCAGTTGTCTTGGTAGTAGGATACAAACGGCCAAAGCCTCTGGTTGATATATTTGTTTATAATCTCTGTCTGGCCGTCAGTCTCTTTGTGGTAGGCCGTTGATAGCTTGACCTTAACGCCTAGGATCCGACAGAACTCGGACCAGAAACTGGATATAAATTGAGGACCTCGGTCGGAGATTATAGTGTCGGGTGTGTGGCCAAATCGGTACACCTATTAAATAAATAACTTGGCCATACCCCTTGCGTTAATTGTCTTGTAACAAGGGATAGAGATAGCCTGTTTAGATAAACGATCAATTACAACCATGATCTGATTGTAACCGGTCTTATCTGGAGGGAATTCCTTAAAGTTAATGCACAAGTGTTGCATTAGACGATCAGGGATTAGTAGGGGGTGAATCATTCCCAGGATTCGGGTCTGTCTCGGATGTGCCTTGCGATAGTTGATGCAGTTCCGCACATACCTTTTGCAGGTGGCTTCTATACCTTTCTAGTAATATTTTGGGGCAATTAGCTAATAGGTTTTGGTAGCGCTAGGGTGAGCTAAGGAGACCTGGTCGTGTGCCTCTCGGATTATCCGTGTGCAAAGTATGGAGTTAGGCGGTACGCAAAGTTGGTTTGCGTACAAGAGTAATCTGTTTTTAATCTAGTACTTGTTTGGCAACAGGTTACGCTCTTCTTTAAACGCAGTGCGGTTTGTTTGCAAGATAGATTCAATTAATTCCAGCGAATCTAGGGTTATAGGCTCTGAGGTAGATTCTACTACGCGCAGAGACGAACTCTGAGCGTAGAGTTGGGCAACATAGGTGAGAGCAAGATCGGAGTTGATTTAGTTGTCAAGTCGGTGCGGTCTAAGTAGGACCCGCAAACGATTATTGGTTTTTGCGGACTTTAGGTTTCCTACATCCTGCTCGCGTCGCGAAAGGATATCCGCACGGGCGTTATCCTTTCCGGGTGTGTAGCGGATGTGGAAAGAAAATGGGGCAAGTTCCTCAGCCCAACGTACTTGCCTGGCGTTTAGGACCTTCGTAGTTATAAAGTACTTAAGTGAACGATGGTCTGAATACACGTCAATTCTAGAGTGGGCCGAGGCCAATTTGGCTCGCCACTTGCTAAACGCTGTAACAATAGCAAAAAGTTCTTTGTTGTGAATCTCCCAATTTAGTTTGGACCCGGATAGGACCTTACTAAAGAACGCTACTGGACTCTATTTCTTATCTGGTTGTTTCTGAGAAAGTACGCCTGCAACAATACTATCTAATGCGTTAGTCTCTACCTTGGTATCATATTCGGGGTGATAATGGTATAAGGTGGGGATTTCCAGCAATGCGGCTTTTAACCTTCTAAAGGCCTCCTCGCAATCCAAATCCTATACGAATGGCTTTAAAGGGCTTTGGAGTGCGAGAAGTGGTTTAGCAATTCGTGAGTATTCTGGTACAAATTGCCGGTAGAACCCTGTGAACCTGAGGAACGATCTTACACCTGTAACGGTGGTAGGTCGTGCCTTGAGGGGTTCTACCTTGTCAGGATCTACCTCTAGCCCTTGGTTCGTCACTATATAGCCTAGGTACTTCGTTCTTGTGACATGGAATTTGCTCTTCTTAATGTCAACTTAGAGGCCTGCTTGCCGTAGTCTTTCCAGTACCTTTTGTACGTAGAGAACATGTTCTGCCTCTGATTCAGAGTAGATAAGGATGTCGTCCAAGTAGACTATACAGAAGTCATCAAGATACTCAATTAGCACATCGTTTATGTAACGTTGATAGGTAGCAGGGCCGTTGCATAAACCAAATAGCAACACCTTAGACTTGTACGTTCCGTATCTGGTCCGAAAGGTAGTGTACTCCTTAGAGTCCGGGTCTATCCTAATCTTGTTGAAAGCAGCGCGTATATCTAACTTAGTGAAGAACTGGGCTCTATGTATGCGAGCTAACAGCTCATCAATACGCGGGATTAGATACGAGTCTTTTCGAGTAATTGCGTTAAGTTTGCGATAATCAACACAAATCTGGATATCTCCGTTAGGCTTCTAAACACAAAGGATAGGGGAGGCGAAGGGGCAATTGCTAGAATCAATGTGTCCTTTCTTGAGGTTATCTATTACGAACGTCTTAGTAGCTTCAAGTTCTTCAGTACTCTGCTTGTACAGAGGGCTAAACTGATTCGGTAGTGGTTTATGTTCGGGCAGTCGGTCGGCTGCGGTTTTACTGAACACGTCTTTGTACGAATGGTATACGGATGGAAGTCGGTCCCGAATTAGTTTAGCGTTGTCGGGATCATCAGGTTCTATACGGTCCTTTAGTAAACGATTGATCTCGTAAATACTTGTTGTAAAGAACTCGTTCTCTTTTCGTTTCATCGAATAGTGGAAGGCGTTGGCTAAAATAATAGCGATGCGAGGGGTAGGGTCGTGTCGGACGGGATCCAGTTTGGGAGCGGTATCTTTAGGAGTAAAACGAGCTTTTAGGAGCTGAAGAAGGCTGCGAATTCTTTGTATTGAACACGTTGTAGGGCTGTGCCTTTTCTGGTATTTATCCTTCTCCCAAAGCGCGTTTCTACGCTGGATATCCTCCTTAGCAGCCTTATCGTTGGTAGATTCCTTTAGCTGCATAAGGATAGGGGGAGCAGGGTTGTATGTGGCGGGATATTTTGCGGGCCACACGATTTGGGACCAAATCGTGTCTAGCAATAAGTTGAATCGCCGGAGCTATTTAATCCCAATAATACAGTCTTGCGTACCTAAATCCATAATAACAAAAGGGCAGTTAAGAATCTTTCTACTATCGATTTGGATGTGAAGACGGATATAATTATCCACTCTAGTTTAGATCTGGTCCTAAAATCCTTTTACTGAGACCTTGAAGGGTAGTCTTTGGATAGGAACCTGAAGGGATCGGGAAAGAGTGTGAGCAACGGGGGAATTTAAGAATAGGAAACCTTGGGCTCCGGTATCAATTAACGATTGTAGCTAAGCACCGTAACCCTTCGAACAGAGAACAGTAGAAACTTGGAAATGCTTTCCTCTGAACAAGTTTGATAGATTGAGCGTTGTCCTAGGCGTCTTCGTTTCCCTCCCGTTCCTGGTCCGAGTGGGGTTCCGCAGCTTCCGAGTATTCTTCCCGTTCCATCTTAATCTCTCTTACCCGAGGGGTAGTACAATCGCTCGCAAAGTGACTAGGTTTCCCGCACTTAAAACAAGTATCTAATAGAGGCTTGTTATCAGGGGCAGGAGTCTTAGACGGAAATCTGGGCGTGCTTGAAGTGGCGCGAGCGGGGGTCGAAGTCGAGTCGGATAAGTAACTAGTGTAAGACGGCCGCGCGTTCTGATATTGTTGAGGGCGGGGCTTTCTTAGTGGCACCAAGGTGTACACCGGCTTACTATCTGTATTCGGTCCGATAGGAGAATTGCGTTTTTCTATGTCAAAAGTAGTAAGGTGCTGCACCATCTTGTCAAATAAGTCGTTCCACAGGTATTTAAATCCTAAATTTAGGGAGCGCAAGGCGGGTGTAATTTTCTCCTAAAGGTAGAAAGACTACTCCGTCTTGGAAACGGACCCTTTAACGGCGGTACTGATGAACCTTGCCTTAAACGCTGAAAACGTTTCTTTCTTGTCTATAACTAGGCTGTGGAAAGCTGCACGGCTTTCCGCCTGTTTATTGCTAGATACGAAATATAATTTAAGTAGCGCAATTATTTCTTCCGCATTTTCAAACTGTTCTGTAACCGAAGTGGCTAGGTACTAAGGTTTAAGGTATCCCTTCGCGATACTAGTTGTGTGTCCCCACACAAGAGCCATGCGTGCCCGTTTAGTCCGGTAGTGATCCGAGTTGATCTCTAATCGGTCTTCTATCAAAGCCTGCTATTGACGGAACGTGGGGTCGGTTCCATCGTCAAGATTTTTGATAGTAGGCGTGCGCTCTGTAAGCTTAATGTGTAGGGTCTTAGGGGTAACAGAAATGTACTGTGTTAGTTGGCTTGTCGGTATATCTGTTCTTGTCGGCGGTGTTTTGCTGGTTGGTACTGCCGTGTCCCTAGAGAGCGTAACTTCCCGTGTTAAACGCGCGACTTGCGCATTTAAGCGGTTAATTTTGTCCTTGTAGGGTGCGACGGGATCTTCCTCTGAATCCGCTTCTTCTTCTTCTTCCTCAACAACTAGTTGCTTGCCAGTTGCTTTATCCTGCGGGGATTATTGTTGACCCTGGCGGCGGGTTGATTTTCGGACGGGCTCCGAAGAGGGTCCGGGGTGGTTTCGGTCAGCTATTGGCGATTGATTCTGATGCTGATAGGTTGTTGGTAGTCTCTGTGTTTCTACCTTGGCGCACTCTACGCGACTTTTCCGAAGTAATTTGCCTCGTCGTTAAGGTCAAAAGTTCTAAACCCAAAGGCTTCGGTTAGTAGGAGATCTAGGGGATCCTACCTAAGGTGTTGTTAGACTTGACAGTGTGAAGCTTCTGGTTCGTTTCTGGAGCGGCTTGGGCTTGGGCGTGGTCTGAACAAACAGCTGCGATATTGTTTTGAATGCCGTTACCGGCTAGGACGAGATTTTTAATATAATGTAACGGCGCAGGCAAGACTTACGGATCAGTATCGGCAGAAGGGATTCTGGAATAGGACCGGTGTAGGTCCGATACAGATAAGATCCGGAGACAACAGTGAGGATAAGAGAGTTGTAACGTGTTCGTTACAATACTGTTATACTATTTAAGCTTATAAACGCCCTAGCAATATTTTAAGAACTTATTAATAATATATTAAAAGTATATTTAAATATCTTTGTTAAAGTATACTTAGATAATATCTTTATCTACTTTAAGAACTTAAAAAATTATGTAGAATATGTCTATATAGTACTAAGGTGCCTAGACTAGTTTAACTTCTAGCTTAAACTAAAAAAATGCAAGTTTTATAAAAATAAAGTTACTTTTCTTAGATATATAGTAGGAGCACAAAGAGTATAAATAAGCAAAAAGAAAATATAAGTAGTTAAGAAATAGCTATACTTAATAATAGTTAAGAAAATATAATTATTTTTAAAATTTCTAAACTTTAACTAATAGTTTATTAAGAACTACTTTAAAATTGCTATCTTGTTAACAAGACTTACAAGGAAAAATATACCTTTTAAATAAAGTAAAAAAGTAAAAAATACTTTCTAGACGCTTAAGAAAGCAAGTATAAAACTACTATACTTTAAAATATTTTAAGTAGAACAACTATTACACTTTAAAACTAATGTATTAGACTTAGCACTTAGAGGCTGTGCTAGTTAAATATATAAAAGCAAATAGGACTTAATTACATACTATTTATAAAAATTCTTTAGACTAGAAGAATAATATAACGTTTATAATAAGAAGCTGCTAGCTATTATTATATGCTTATAGTATTAGAGAGTATACGCAGAAAGCTGCTTAGAACTTATAATATTTATAAATTATAAGAACTTAGTTAACTTTATAACTACTAAAGTACTTAACTAACAACAGGTAAGATAGTTAGAGCTACTTAAATAATACAAGTTTAAAATTATATATATACTTAAAAAAGATAATAGTAAAGTAGACGCTTTTAGCTAACAACATAATATTATAGAAATAAAGGAAATTATTAATACTGCAATACTTAAGATTAACAAAGATAGATTACTAGGACTAGTAAGAATAGTAAACGTAGTTTTATAAATTATACTTAATATACTACAAAAATTGCAGGAAGTAATTATTAAATAACATTATAATAACTTTATATATAGTTATTTTAGTATTACATATACTATAGAACTTATTAAGAAAAATTATAAGTTTTTAGAAATAAAGAATAAAGTTACTTTTTTTATTGCTAAATACGCAGACTATTAAAAGAATAAGTATAGTACTTATACACCTTACAAAAAAATATAAGCAATAAAGCTACTTAACATACTATAGTTAGATATTTTTATAGACTTTGTTATAGGCCTATTAGTTTTAAGAAACTTTATTACTAAAGTATTTTATAACGCAATTTTTATAGTAGTTAATTAATTTATAAAATAAATAAAGTATATTACTTTTAGAAAAAACTTTACAGCAGTATAGCTAGCATATATTATTAATAACTAAATTATTAAGTACTACAGCATACTAAAGTTAATTATTAGTAATAAAGATAAGCTCTTTACTTTTAACTTTTAAACAACGCTATTAGCTGCAATAAAAATAAAATAAAAGCTATTAACAGCTTATTACTTATAAATAAATAAACAAACAGAATAAATAAATTATACAATAAAAGCTTATTTTAGGATATATATTAACTAATAGTAAAACAACTAGGTATTGTTACTACCTATAGCACAAATAGCATATAATAATAAGATATTAAAGTTTATAAGATAAATACTATTCTATGTAAACTATAAAAGATACCTAAATTTCTTTACATATATATTTCTAAGCTAGAAAACAAAAGTAGCTATTGCAACAGCTAATAAGCTAAAAACAGTATATAAGTTACTTAAAACAACACTTAAGAAGGCTTAACGCTAAAGTATTTTATATATTAACTAAAAACAAAAAATAGCACCTTAGCTAAAAAAAGAAAATAAAGTATATTTGCTTATAAAGAATTTCTACACTAAATAACTAAACAAAGAACTTAATAATGTTAAAGTTAGACTATTTTTAATTCTAGACTAGAAGAGACTAATTACGTATACACTTAACCTCCTACTAAATGTAAAAATCTACTTAAGATTCTATATTAACATGTTAGAACTAGTAGATCTAGAAATGCTACTCTAGAAAACCTTCTACTATAAAATAGAAGAAGAAAATAAATTTAAAGTTAAAAAAATTTTTGCACACTAAGACAACAGCAATAGTAAAGAATATCTAGTTAAATAGTTATAGTACCTAGACAGTAATAATATATAGGAACTAGATACAAACTTTACAAACTGCTATTTATACTTTATAAAATACTACTAAGATTAGAAGCTTTTTATTAATTAAGTAATAAGCTTTTAAAAGCACTTTAGGTGCTAAGTAAAAGGTTTAAAGCTAAACTCCTAAAGACACTAAAAAACTTTATAGTCTCCTTAGCCTCTTTACGCTTTAACTCTTTAATTTTATAAAACTTAACTACTATTACATCTTTTGCGTAATAGTTTAACAAATTTATTTATAAATAAAGCTGCTTTTTGCAAGCGCACTACACGTGTAACTCTTCTAACACCTTTTTATGCGTTTTTATTATAGTATTTTACGTATTATAACTTTCTTTTATACGTGCGTATAGCCTTTTTTTTTATAGCTAAATACTTAAACTTTAACTCTATTACTTAGACATTACACTATTAGCCCTAACGTAAACACTTGCTATAATTTTTTAAACAAATATATACTTTGTATACGCGCTTGTTGTGCATATAAGTAGAGTATTTTTAAACTATAGCTTTTTTAAAGAAATTAATAAAATTGCAGAGATAGTAACAGCAATTAGTACTAGTAAAAAGTTTCTACTTAGGTATAGTAAAATAAGAATAAGGTAGCTAATACTACTTATAATAAAAGGACGGCTTTGTTATAAGCTAAGACTTTGCTACTGTTATGTAACTTAAGGACGACTTACTAGAAGGAGAGAGGATAGTATTAAGACCTAGAACTAGGACTTATAGAGAAGTCTTCACGAAGACGTTAGTATTTCTAGACAATAGCCTAACAAGCAGCTAGTAGTTACGTAATTACTTAGTGCTTAGTGCTCTTAGTATAACTAAGTAATACTAATTACACTGCAGGACTGCTTAGTGCTTAGTGCTTTTAGCACAACTAAGTATACTAAGTAGAGCATATACTTATTAGTATATAGTAGTAGGCATTAAGCCCTTATAGCTTAGTGTGTTTAACTTTAAGTGCAATCTAAAGATTACCTAATTCTTAACCCCTTTGTGTTATTTACATTGTTCTACTAAACGTGCTAATACACCTTTGTGCTATTACATCAATCTACTAATTATGCTAGTACAAACCCCTCGTCTATTACACTTACTTATTCTAAGAGAACTAACATAGATTATCTACGGACGATTTTTACATTACAGCGTTTAGTGCTTATTCTTAAATGTAAATAAACAACAACAGCATTACTATCTATGCACAGCTTTTTTATTTTTAAAAGTAACTTATAAAATTCTTCTACTTATTTGTTTATTCTAGCTACTTAATAGCTATTTTAATACGCTTTTACTTTTTATAAAGCTACTTCTAAGTCTTTTTACTAAGGTTGTATTTGCGCAGAAGAAGATTGCTAAAGTAATATACTTTTACTATACCTAGACTATTAATATGCGCAGTAAATATAGTATACTAGCTAAACTAGCCTTTTACAGTTCTTATTATAACTTTAATATTTATAACACTAGACGTATTAAAAATATTTTAATTATAGTTATATTTTAACTTCAGCACTAACTTAACTACTATAAAAACTATTACTACTAGCTTTTTTTTAACTAATAAAAGTAGCTATAAACGCTAGCTTTATAATCTACTACTATAGCTTCTAGTATAGTAACTTAGTAAAGTTTAACTTTACTTAATATAAGCTATTAGTCTCTGTGTTAAGAAAAAAAATAGTTTAAGTGTTATATTATATATATGCAAGTTATTTATATATAGTACTATATAGTATAAGAAATCTAAAAAGTAAAAAGCAGTAGGCAAAAAGCTTTTATAAAAAAGTATTATAGGCTTTTACTACAGTAATATTAGGCTGGTAAATGGGTATAGGTTAGGTTGTGGTTGGGGTCTGACGTAAGCTAACCTAACCACAACCTAACCTATACCTACGCTAAGTTACGCTTAGCGTGGGTATAGGTTAGGTTGTAGTCGCACAGACTAGTAGTTATAGTTATAGTTAAGTTGTACTAACTAGTAGTTATAGTTGTAGTTAGGTTGCACTAACTAGTAGTTGTAGTTGTAGTTACGCGCACAGACTGTAGGTGTAAGTTAAGTTATAGTTATAGTTGTAGTTAGGTTGTAGTTACGTGCTATTTATAGTAATAAATAGCTATGTTAAACAAGTAAGATTAAGAGAAGTAAGCTAAGTAAGCATTAATTTAGTTATATAGTCTATGTAATGTAACCTAATTATAACTATAATTTAACTTATACTTAAGCTAGTAAATAAGTTATAAGTATAAGTTAAATTATAGTTGTAGTTAAGTTGTATAGACTAGAGTTAAGTTATAGTATTTAATATTTATTACTAGTTAGAGTTAGGAGATAGTTAAAACTTTACTACTATAGTTAATTATTATAGCTTGTAATTATAGTAACGCTTAAGCTTTAAGGCGCTACTACTTTTATACTAAAAGTAGAAAGTTTTTTTTTATAAGCTTATCTTCTACTGTTTCCTCCTTTAGACTTTATATACTATCTTTAGGCGCTAAAAGCTTAAATATATTATTAATTTTGTTACATAGTACTTTAAAGCTAATATCTTTATTTTATATAAAAAATTCTTATACTTTTAAATTTAAAAAGATAGTATTTTTAAAAACTATAATTTACTGTATAGTTAAAGCTAAAGAGTAATACTTTTAATTACTAATAGCATCTTTTATAGTGTTAAAAATACGCTTAATACTAATACTAGTAATTAGAATTGCTAATATATCTTTTACAACTTGAAATAGCTAAAAATAAGTATTTTTATTTTATTACTATTACTTTAAAATATTAAATAATGTTGTTAGTTTAATGCAAGAAGTGCTAAATTAGAATTTTTTTTTTATTAAGTAAAGCTTTTTATTTCTTATTTTTTTTTATATAAAAGATGTTTAACTTAAAGTAAAAAAGCTTTTAAAAAGTAATTAAAAAGTAAGCTTTTAAAATTATTTATAGCTAAGCGTTCTTCTTAAAAAAAAAGTAAAAACTAGTATTTAATTTACTTTTTTACGATTATTATATTAATTAAAATAGTTAAAGAACTATTTATAATATATATACTTGTTTTAAAGTTTCTATATAAAATTTTAATTAGCTAATTAGTACTTTTTTATAATAATAAACTATAATAACTATACTCTATATATAGTAAGCTTTTAAATTAAATCTAAAATAGCTGCGTAGTTAAATAAAAACTTTTGCTTAGCTAATATTTTTATGTAGTACTTACTTAGTTTCTTTTTTTTCTTGTCTACAGCAGCTTATACTATTACAGGCTACTTTATAGTATAACTTTCTATATTTTTATTAAAATTATTAGATATTAAGTTTATAAAGTTAAAAAAATAGTTATATATAAGCTAAATATATTAAACTTAAAGCTTTTAGTTTTTACTTAAAAAGCTTATAGCGTTCTTAAACTGCTTAAGCATCTTTATAATTACTCTAATATAGTGCTATTTAATAAAAAAGAGTTAAAAATACTTTAAGTTAAAATAGTTAATTTTTTTTATATTATTATTAAGGTTATTAATAATATAAGTACATTTTTTTTATTACTATTTTTTATACTAGCTATTTATTAATATATTTTAAAAGCTTAAGCGCGCGCTTATATATATAGTATATTAGGTTTTATTAAGTTTTTACATTGTAAATAATAAAAAGTTGTTTCTTTAGTAGTAAATATTGTTAAGTAGTAAAAAATTACTTATACTATTAAGGTAACAAGTTAATAGTAATGCAAATAGCTTAGATCTAGATAGTAGTTAAGATATAATAATGAAATATAATAAAAGTATAGATACTTTATAAAGTATATTTAAAAAAAAAATCTTTTATTTAATTACCTTAATATATTACTTGCGTAAGACCTCCTTAAGTCTAACCTTTATAGTAGTAGCTAGTTAGAGATGTTAGATTATCTTTTAAACTACTAAGTTAATAATATAAACTAAGTATAAGATAGTATTTTTTAAGGCGCTTTAGCTAATATTCTTATTTACTAGTATTAATTAAATTGTTTAACTAAGTACTATATTATTACTAGCATTATTGCAAGTAATAGCTAGAAGGCACAACCTAGTATTAGTGTCTAAAAGTATATATAGTACTTCTATAGCTATTAAAATTCTAGTATATTGTTTGCGTATTAGTATAAAATTAAGTAGTTTTTTTTAAAATTGCTAGTTTAATGTAATATAGTAACTCTTAACTATAAGAAAGCTAAAATAATTAGCTATAGACTATATATTTATTATAATTAAAATCTTAGTTATAAAGCTAAAATTATTAAGAAAAAAAGCTTTTACTTTTTTAAACTAGTTCTAAAATATTAACTTAAATTTATAATAAGTAATTATTGTAGTCTAAGGGTTTAAAAATTAAAAAAAGCGTATAAATAATAGCTATAATAGTTTAAAATAGCTAATTACTATTAATAACTACTTAAATAAGCTCTTTCTTAAAAGCATTTTAAGTAAATTTAAGTATTAAAGTAAGTATACTACTTTTTTAAAGTTAAGTATATATAGAGTTTGTTATGCGTAAACTATTGTAAATAAAAGCTAAAGTACTTTAATAATTAACTATATTAATATAGTTTATAAGGTGTTTAGTTCTTATTTTTGCTAGCTTTAAGTGTTATAAGATTATGCTACAGTTAAAATAAAAAATATAAAGGCAGCTAGTTATAATATAAGTAGCTTCTCTAAACTTTAACTAAATACTACTAGTATAGGTAGCATAGTTCTAGTAGGGAGATTTACTATTTAAATTTTAAGCTTAGCTAGTTGTACTTTACTACTTATTTTAATAAGTTACAATTTTTTTATTTTTTTTTATATAGCTTCTTAAAGTAAGTATACTAATAGATTTAACTTTTTCTACTTTTCTCTATAAATAACCTAGTGCCTACTTATTTAGAATTAGTAAAGGTTTTATAAAAGCTTATAAATGTATTTAGCTATAATATATAAGTAAACAGTATTTAGTTTTAAAATGTAATAAAAAGCTATTATAAATTATTACTATTACTAATGTATAGCATATAAATGTCTGCTTTACAACATTAATAGTATATAAGCTATATATAGTAAGCTTTTAGTAAACGCGTGTATAACTAGACTAAAATTAACTTGTCTTATTAATTACGTACTACATTAGGCGCTTTTTAATTAGACTTAATTAATTTAAAGAACGTTAGAATAAAAGTAGTATAGTTATAAAGTTATATATTTATTTTTACGTTATATAAATTTTATTAATTAGCTATAATAAGCGCTAATTAATACTAATAACTTAGCATAAGAATACTACTATAATTAATTTAAAAAGCTTTTAAAGTTTATAGAATTGCTAAAATTTATATTTTTATTTTAATTTTTATTTTTAACTTTAGCCTGTAATTCCTGCTACTACTTTTTAGTCTTATATTTATTTTTATATTAATCGTAGTATATATTAATATTAGAATTATTATTAACCTCTTTTTTATATTTATTACTATTATGTCTTTTGATATATAGCTTGTTACTGCGTAGAATAGTATTATTGCTAAGTTCTAAGAACTTATACACTAGTAGAGGCTTAAATAGTTTATACTAGTTAATAAGTAAATGTAATAAAAAAATATGTTAAAACTTACTTTTAATTTTTACTTATAGCAACAGCTAACTCTTCTAAAGTTATATCCTTAATAAAGTTTTACTATTTCTTTTTAGCTTATTTACTTTTAAAGGTATTAGTATAAAGCTTTGCTATTTTTTTATTATAAGTGCAACGTATAATCTTTTTAAGAATATTACTAAAGCTATAAATCTATATATATATACAACCTTAGCTGCTATTATTTAAGCTTTTTATTACTTACGCTACTTTTTTTAGAATTTTTACGTACTATTTTATATTAACTTTATAGTATACGTGTCGCAACGTGTATGTGTATATGTATCCTCTAGCCGGAGCACGATCTATCTTAACTAGCAGTAGGCACTGCTAGTAATCTAGGGGGTGTGTCGCAGTATATGTATCCTCTAGCCGGAGCACGATCTATCGATCGGTTGGTATTTTGTTTCCGACAATACGTTTTTCTATTTTTTATAAATTTAATTAAAAGTTATTTATAGCTACTTACTTATTTATATGTAAATATAACTTTATAATAAATAACTATATTAACTTACTACTCTTCTAGGCGTTATATTGCTTTTAGTTAAGCACTTTTTATACTGCTTTTATTATTTTTTTACGCCTTTTTATACTTATATTCTTATATTATTTTATACTTTTTTTTTTAATCAGTATATCGTAGCGTAATTAGCTGCATATACGTTTTATAAGGCCTTTATCTTAAAATTAAGTTAAGCTACTTAACTTCTTTGCGTAATAGCTTAAGAACTAAAGCTTAATAATTTCTTTATTAAAACTTTAAAATTTATAAAGTAACTTTTCTTTAAACTACTTTAGCTGCGTTACGTAAGTATATTATTGATTTTATTTTTTTTATATTTATAACTCTTTATAAATTAGCATATACTATAATAAATAGCTATATTAAATACTTTTATAAGCTTTTTTTACTTATTGCGTTTAAAACTTAGTAGCACTAAAATTAAAATGTATAGAACTAGGCCTTTAAAACTATTACTTAGCTCTTCTTTAATTATTATTATTACAATAAATGTAATAATTAATTATAATTAGTTAATTTTAGTTGTAGTAGTTGTATAGTAAGTAGAGATACAAAAATATTACTATATTATAGCTAGTATAGCTTATGCGCCCTTACTAAAGCTAACTAAAAATTAATATTTTGCCTATATTTAGACACTCTACTAATTACTACCTACTAATAATACACCTTAGCACGTTGCATTATAACAGCTTTTTATTATATTTACTTATGCACCTTATTGCTGCAAAAACAATTAATAATAATTCTATATACTTACTATAAATTTTAACAACTTTACAACTACTATAATAGCGTACACTAAGCAAACTATATAAGCTTTAACTAGTAGTAAGGTGCCTATAAAGAATTTATAAATAAAAGCTAGTTAAAAGCTACTTATATTATTTGTAAAGGCTAAAGCTGTTAAGAAAAAACGTTAATATAAGCTAGGTAGTAAGTTATTACAGTCTTTTATTATAGTTAAATACTAATAGCATATAGCTATTACGCTAAAAGAGATTAAAAAGTAGTAAAAGTTAACTAAACTATTACTATGTAAACTTTTGTTTAGCTGTCTTATTTGTAAAATTACGCATTCTTATTACTCTAATTTACGCTTTTAGGTAAAAGTAATTTATGCTTTTTAAAAGTTAGCTAAAGCCTTTTTAGTTAGCTATTTTAAAAGTATTGTAACTACTTTTATTATTTTTAAATTTAATACTAATAAACACAAACTGTAACCTTAATGCTATTTATATAAAAAAAGTTACTATTTAAGCTAAAGATTTAAAGATAGCAGTTAAATACTATAAAAAGTTTAGTACTAACTTTACGTTCTTATAGCTTTCTATAAAAAGACTGCATTACAAGTAGTTAAAGTTCTTTTAGTATATAATAATATAAAGATGCTCTTTTAATTACTTTTTATACTATAATAACTAACTGTGTTAATAACTACAACATAACTACTATATATAGTTGTAGTTAGGTTAAAGTTGTAACTAAATTAGTGCTTACTTAGCTCACCTCTCCTAATCTTACTTCTCTTAATTTTACCTATTTAATATAGCTATTTATCACTATAAATAGCACGTAACCACAACCTAACCACAACTACAACTACTAGTCTATACAACCTAACTACAACTACAACCACTAGTTAGTGCAACCTAACCACAACTACAACTACTAGTTAGTGCGACCTAACCACAACCACAACTACTAGTTAGTGCAACCTAACCACAACCACAACTACTAGTTAGTGCGACCTAACCACAACCACAACTACTAGTCTATGCAACCTAACCACAACCACAACCACTGGTCTGTGCGACCCCAACCCAACCTATACCCACGCGTGGGTACCCACGACCCATTTACTAGCCTAAGTAATATATATATTCTTACTCTTCTCCTCTATCTCTATTGCAATCTTATTGCTAGCTATAGGCTAGCAATTACTGTTAAATATATTTTTATTAGTATTGTTTTTTAGTACTTTTAGCAAATTTTTTTAACTTTAATTTTTGCTTAGTAGTCTAAGCTTTTCTACTCTAAGCGCTTAGTGTATAGACCTTATTTACTTACTATTTAAATCTTATTAACTACACACAATTTTTTTTTTAACTTTTACAACTTATTAATAAAAGGTAGCTACTTTTTACTCTTTTTAAAAACTCTATTTTAACTATAGTAATAACTACTACCTTTAATACTTTAAAAATAAATATAACTTTCTATAATAGAACCTCCCCCTTTAGGCCAACGTTCTAGTAGCTCTTTAATCTAAAACCTTTATTTATTTATATAAGTAGTATAATAGCGTGTTTTTTATATAACTTAAGTGCGCTTAAAACACATATTATTTATAAATTAAATGTATAGTAAGCTTTAAAGTTTAAGTTTGTATAGTGTTATTATAGTAACTTCTAAATTCTATTATTTATTTTTAAAAATATTTTAAAAGTAAAAGTAAAAGTATATAATTATTTTAAGTAGTTTATATAAAGTATTATCTACTATAGTAAGGAAGTATTTTTTTAGCATAATCTTGTTAATTCCTTTTTTAATTAACGTAGTAAACACGTATATTAAGCGCACATAGTATATACTTTAATAATAAGCTTTAATTTTTACTATAGTTTACTATTTAAGTTCTTAGTAAATTAGAATATTCTACTTATAAAATGCTTAGCCATATAAGTTTAGTATACTTAAAAAAACTATTAATCTTATTACTTTATATGTAACCTGCCTGCGCTAGGCATAAAACATTACTAAGTAAAAAAAACTTCTAAAAAGACTAAGTTTTATTATTATTAATATTATACTAAAGGCAACTACAGTAGTTATACTAAATTAAGTTTTTTTTTTACTTACTGCGTCTTAACTAATTTAAATAAGTGCTTATAGCACTTAATAATAGCTTTAGTATTTTAAGATAACTTTTTAATATAACTACATATTTTGTAAACACTTTTTTAGTAAAAAGAAATCTATTGCTAATAATAGGTATTTAAGCTTATGCTCTCTTATTTAGCATTACTAGCACGTAATTAGTGTGTTGCTCTAGCATATTTAGATAAAAACAAAAATGCATAATATTCTTTTAACTAACTTTCTTAACTTATAACTATTTACTACTAACTATTTATTACTAACTATAACTTCTGTTGTTCTGTTGCTATTCTAGCAGTGTTATAGTTACAGCGTTTAGCACCTGTTCTTAAATATAAATAAACAATAATAATATTACTATCTATACATAGCTTTTTTATTTCTATAAGTAAATTACAAAATCCTTTTACTTATTAGTTTATTTTAGCTACTTAATAGCTATTTTAACACGCTTTTGCTTCTTATAAAGCTACTTTTAAGTCTCTTTACTAAGGTTGTATTTGCGCAGAAGAAGATTGCTAAAGTAATGTACTTTTACTATACTTAAACTATTAATATACGTAGTGTATATAGTATACTAGCTAAACTAGCCTTTTATAGTGTTTTTTGTAACTTTAACATTTATAATACTAGAAATATTAAAAATATTTTAACTATAGTTATATTTTAACTTCTACACTAAATTAACTACTATAAAGACTATTACTACTAGCTTGTTTCTTAACTAATAGAGGTAGCTACTTAATAATAGTAAATAATAGGTTTATAATCTACTATTAGAGTATAGTAACTTAGTAAGGTCTAACTTTACTTAATATAAGCTATTAGTCTTTGTATTAAAAAAAAAAATAGTTTAAGTATTATATTGTTTGTATACAAGTTGTTTGTATGCAGTACTATATAGTATAAGAAATTTTAAAAGTAAGAAGTAGTAGATAAAGAGCTTTTATAAAGAAGTATTATAGGCTCCTGCTGCAGTAACGTATGTATTCTTACTTTTCTCCTCTATCTCTATTACAATCTTACTGCTAGCTATAAGCTAGCAATTACTATTAAACATTTAGTGTTGTTTTTTAGTACTTTTAGCAAATTTTTTTAACCTTAATTTTTACTTAGTAGTCTAAGCTTTTCTGCTCTAAGCGCTTAGTGTAGAAACTTTATCTACTAACTGTTTGAATCTTGTTAACTACATATAATTTTCTTTTTAACTTTTGCAACTAATTAGTAGAGTGTAGCTGCTTTTTACTTTTTTTAGAAACCCTATTTTAACTATAACAACAACTACCACCTTTAACACCTTAAAATATAAATAGCACTTAATAAGTGTTTAACTTGTTTATATTAACTTTGCGCTTATTATAATACTATAGTTACTAATACTACTATTCTTTAAACTAATACTATTATTATTACTATAAGTGTTAAGCTTACATATTACTAGCGCTAATTTAACTTTAAGCTTACTAACTGCTACTATATTATAGCGTATATTAGTACTTTTTTAGAAGTTTTTACTTAGGTACTAACAACTTTACTTTATTATTTAAGCTTAATTTTAGTAGGGCAGTATTGTATAGTAGCTGCTTTTAAGCAGCTTATTAGCTATACTGCTAGAATAGCTAGTCCTATAATAATAATAATAATAATAATAATAATAATAATAATAATAATAATAATAATAATAATAATAATAATAATAATAATAATAAAAGCTTAAGTAATAACAGCAAGCTGTTGCTTAGGCTTACTTTAGGCGCAGGTAGCGCTTATAATAGTAGTGCTAAAAGTAGTGGTAATGATAAAATAAGTAGTACTAGTAAAAAAACCTATAATAATAAGTAAAAGTAGATAGTTTTTATACATACAATGTTGTATTTTTTAAATACCTAAATTTTTCGCCTTAAAGGCCCGGTATTAATATTTACAGAGAGGTGACAAAAAAAAGAAATCAAAAAAAATTATTTTTAAAGCTTTATAATTCTAGGAGTAGAAGAGCTATACCAAAAAGAGTTAGTGATTTGAAAAGCCAAGAACTTCCTCTTTAAGTTATACTGCTTAGTAAGCCGCTCAGTCAGCACGGTTGACTCTGCAATTTCGCTCAATTGAAGAGGGAGAAAAAAGTTAAAATGAATTTTAGTGTAACTTTTTTTGGAACGTGTAAAGATTGCTATTAAAAAACTATGTTTAATAAGGTTACGTAAGCAGTATGTAAGCAGGTTATTAAGGGTAGTATCTTAATTAAGCTTATAGTTTATCCTATTTTAGATAGTAAGTTAATAGTATATATATATTATATAAGCTTATTACCTTAAATAGTAATATACTAAAGAATCTTTTTCAAAGTATTAGTAAGTACATTAAATTAGATTGTATAAGAAAAGAAGCCTTTTTACTTCCTTTTGCTCTTAAACTAGGCTGTTGTACTAAGATCTTCTACAATGTTCAAAAACTACTTAATATAAACCTTATTAAAATTACTAGAAAATTAAACAAAAACTTAAAAAAGTAAAGTAAATATAAAATTCTTATAAAGATCTTATAGAACTTGCTAAAACAAGATATCTATATTAGAACAAATTTAAAGAAAAAGCTCCCTTTAAACATAAGAGAGACCTTACAATTATTATAATTATACTAAGTAAAAACTTAAAAAACTTTACAATTTAGACTTAGAATTAGTTCTATATTAATTTAAGTTAACTATTAAGTACTGTTATAATGCTAAAGTAATAGAATATTTAACATAACAAAATAACAATACGATAAGAGCTATTTTATAATATTATCTACATAAATCTCAAAAATAGGCCTTTAATTATAACTAGGTAATTTTTTATAGTACTACTCTAAAACTCTCACACTGAAGAGATTAACTAGTCTTGTTCAATAATGTATAATATTTAGCGATTTTTACACGTTCAAAAAAAAGTAATACGGAAATTCATTTTAATCTTTTTTTCTCTCATGATTTGGGCGGAATTGCAGAGGCGGCCGTGCTGACTAAGCGGCTTACTAAGCAGTATAACTTAAAGAGGAAGTTCTTGGCTTTTCAAATCACTAACTCTTTTTGGTATAGCCCTTCTACCCCTAGAATTATAAAGCTTTAAAAATAATAACTTTTTTGATTTCTTTTTTTTTTGTCACCTCTCTGTATTAATATATATATTTTTACCTTCTTTCTCTATCTCTATTACAATCTCATTTTTAGCTATAAGCTAGTTATTGCTGTTAAACTCGTTTTCATAAATATTTTTTGAAGCACTTTTAGCAAATTTTTCTAACTTTATTTTTTACTTAGTAGTCTAAGCTTTTCTGCTCTAAGCGCTTAGCGCATAGACCTTATCTGTTTACTATTTAAATCTTACTAACTACACACAATCTTTTTTTTAAACTTTTGCAACTAATTAGTCTAGAGTAGCTACTTTTTACTTTTTAAGAAAACCTATTTTAACTAAAACAACTACTACTAGGTATCTTTAATACCTTAAAAATAAAAGTAGACATTATAGCTTTTAAAATATACATGTTACAATATAAGAGTTCTCTCTTCTTATCTTTAAAGTGTAAAACGAGTACTATTGCCTAAAGCTACTTTGTATAGGTTTAAAGTTTGCAAGTTTCTGCTTAGTAGAAATATAATAATTATAAGATTTTTTTTAAGTTTATAGGTAATTTTTCTTTGTAAGTATTAATAAAGATTTGTTATTTCTTAAGCAATACAGTAAGTTTTTAATAAAGAAAATTAAACTATTCTATTTTATAAGTTGCTAATTTTATTTTAAAGACATTTAAGAATAGTTTCTACTAAGTATTTTATAACCTTTTTAAAAAAATTAGTAAAACACCTTAATTTAAGCCGTAAAGTGAATAGAAAAACCTTTTTTAGTATTTAATTTAATAAAGAGTACCAAAGTGGACGGACTAACACGTAGTTTTTAAAGTTTTAGAGTCTAGAGGCCTAGATCTATAGATCTAGAATTTTACTTTAGCTTAGTAAGCTTTAGCTATAGAGATAGTCACTCTCTATATAAATATAAACTTTTTAACCAAGCTATATTAAACTAAAGTAAGATTCTAAACTTATAGACCTAAACTTTTAGGCACTAAAACTTAAATAACTGCTTCAAAAAGTCAACATATAAGAGAGTTATATAAGAAATCAAATTTCATAAAAGAAAAAGTTTAAGATCTCTATTTTATCTTCTTAAGTATAATACTTTTAAGTATTATTACTTATGGTTTAGATTTTAGGTAAGAAATAGAAACTTTTAGTCTATTTAGAAGTCTTAAAATCTTTATAGTTAAGAAGTTTATATCTATATAGAGACTTACATTACTATAGCAAAAACTGCGCGTTGACCTGTCCTCCGCGTTGGCCCGTCCGCCTCGGTATTAGTAGCATTTCTAGAAAATCTTTCTAGCATATTACTATGAATAAAAATTTGCATATTTTACAAATATAGAGAGTTTACTTACTATATAACAATAATTATAAGCCAAAATAAAGATTATATTCGAACAGTAAGTTTTTAAGAAAAATAAAATAAGTTTATATACTACAAGCTTATAAAGATATTATATAATTAGCGCGTATGTAAATAGTCTTTTTGTAACGCTTTAATTAAACACTAATTGAATAAAAAAGGCCTTTACAAATTGCTTACGTCATGCTTACGTGAGCTAATCAAACTTAGTTTTTATTAGCTTTCTCTACACGTTCAAAAGAAAGTTATACTAAAATCTATTTTAATTTTTTTTATCTTATTTTAAGCAAGATTGCAAGCGCGACTGTGATAACTAAGTAGCTTTTCTAAGCAACACATGTTAAAGAGGAATTCTTGGCTTTTTAAGTTACTAACTCTTTTTAGTATAGCCATTTTATTCGTAGAAATATAAAGCTTTAAAAACAATAACTATTTTGATTTCTTTTTTGTCACCCCTCTGTAATATACCTAGGTTGCTGATCTCCTCCAAACCTCCCCTGCTCAGGCACACGACAGTCAGGCACTTTTTCACGATGCTGTTTGCCGCTTTACTCAGCCTTCTGGCGCTTCCCGTCAGCCAAGTCATTGCTGGCCCTGTCTTCACCCGTGACGACTCCGCGACAGCGGCTAACATCACTACCTGTAACGGCAAGCTGTATACCTACGAAGAGCTCGCGGGTTACGGGAAACTAGCGAGCAACGCCCGTGATAAGCTTGGCGACACTATTGGTGGTGTTGGAAGCGCCATCGCGTTTGAGAAGAAGTCTTGGAAATACAATAACGGCGCCTACCAGGGTCTTGTATGGGGCCTGCCTGACCGTGGCTGGAATACGCAGGGCACCCAAAACACTCAGACGCGCATTCACAAGTTCAGTGTCTCATTCACACCGGTCGAAGCAACCCTTGAGAAGCCAGCCAGTCCAAACTTTCAGATCTCTTATGTCGACACCCTGCTCCTCACTGGACCCGACGGTACGCCCTTGACAGGTCTTGATCCCACCGAAACCATCACGTACCCAGGATTTCCAGCCCTTCCTCTAGCTAAATGTGAGCTATGCACTCGCAAGCTGGTATACAGCGCTAATCATTGCAGATACGGGTAACGGCTTTGGCCAGAATGGAACTGGCGGTGCTCGTGTTCCGCTAGATGCCGAAGGGCTAGTACTCGGAGACGATAAATCTTTCTGGATTAGCGATGAATATGCCGCCTATGTATACCAGTTCGACAAGAACGGCAAGATGATTAAGGCTATTCGCACCCCGGATGCCTTTGTTCCCCATCGTAACGGCACCGATAGTTTCAATGCGGCTTCTCCACCCATCTACGACCCTGATCTTGAGACCACACCAGAAGATCCAGACAGTGGCCGAGGCAACAATCAGGGCCTGGAAGCACTGACCGCCAGCCCAGATGGCAAGTACCTCTACACTATGCTTCAGAGTGCTACCATTCAGGACGGTGGCAGCTCTGCGAAGAAGCGTCGCAACACTCGCCTCCTCAAGTACCGTATCAATGATGACACAACCACGCTAGAAGCTGAGTATGCTGTCCAGCTTCCTGTTCTACCGACAGAACGCGTGGCTAGCCAGTCCGAGTTGCACTACATCTCTGAAACCCAATTTCTTGTTCTGGCGCGAGACTCCAACGCTGGCCATGGCGCAGAAAGTACCGAGTCCATCTACCGTAACGCAGATGTGATTGATATATCTAAAGCTACGAACGTTGCAGGTACAGCGGTTGATGCAACCAGTGGACAAATTGCAAGCAAGGATGGCGTATTGAAGAGCAGCATCGTACCGGCTACCTATTGCCCGTGGCTTTCTTACAACAACAACAACCAGCTGGGCAAGTTTGGTCTCCACAACGGCGGCGAGCAAGACGCAAACCTGTTGAACGAGAAATGGGAAAGCTTCGCAATGTTGCCCGTTGACATGGACGACAAGATTGGTAGAAGTGGGAGGCAAGATGAGGAGGAAGGAAAGCAGTACTACCTGGTATCATTCTCGGATAACGACTTCATCACTCAGAATGGCAAGTGGTTTCCCTTTAAATCCACGAGCTCACACTAATGAAATGTAGGCTACATCAACTTCGGCCAGAACAAATACGCGGACGCATCTGGTTACAATCTAGACAATCAGGTTTTGGTGTTCAAGGTCAAGCTTCCAAAGGGAGCGAATACCTTGTAGACAGACCCACGTAGTTAATAGCGCCGCCAATCAACGCAGCTATGATAGGCTCGAAAAGATACAACAGTAAGGATTCGCTTGGGTTCATCCACTTCCATGTTGTGACGGCTGCATGTGACGGCAAACTCAAGCACAGCATGGCAGGGACGGACAATGGATCTTGTCAAATGACTGTCATCTTGCGCCTGGACGACACGCTATGGCTATTCCAGCAGAATTCCATGCCTTTTAACGTTGCTGCCTGGTCCGGTATGTGCTATCCGCACAATTATTCGATGAAAGGTACAAGCTCTGGCATGATGTGAGGGTGTATTGGAAGTCGCGTAAGAGCTGTACGAGGCTCTTCGAGGCTGCCAAGGCACTAAACACATACGATCACATGAGAGGTATGGGTGGACTATTTATTCCTCTTAACAGTATGATCTTGTGATGATGTGTTCTGTCGAAAACGCTGTATACGACTACCAAGACCCCTCGGGTTTTGCCTTTCTGGCCCTTCCGGTTGCAGTAGCGTCGTATCTGAGCGCAATATTGGTGAAGGAACGAGATACGAACCATCCGTCGAACCAGGCCACCGAATTTGCTCCCCTTGTTGGATGGCTGAACGGTAACATGGTAACACATGGTTCGGATGAAGAAGAAACGGCGTACATGTGGTCTCTGCCAGGAGACAAGCCATGCAAAGCCTAGGATGAGCGAGTCGCGATACTTTTTGCGGAGATTGGAATGGATTATGAAAATACGGTTCTCAAAGGATAGGTATTGCGCATTCCGCGAGAAGAGTATGTCTAAGAAAACGTCATAGCGGTTCGTTGTTGAGAAGCTGTGCCTGCTGAGTAAAAACGCATGGATGATCGAGGTACCGAATTGACTCTGGCCGTCCGCGCATGTATCCCCACGCCTCGCAAAGAACAGCATTTATAGCTCTCAGCATGTAAAAGCGCCATTCGCTGAAGCTCGAAGTGCATTGGAAGAGACAGATGAGAAATCACAGGACGAATCGAGCTGCGCGAACATGCTCAAAAACATGAGAGTCCAGACCTAACAAAATCCCCAAATCTTCCATTTGTGTACCGCGCCGGAATATCAAAGCTAAGTCTTCTTGACAGGCACGTGGACAGTCTTTCCTTGACCCTTTGCGTCGAAACACACAGCAGTTATGTGGTTGCGCTTGTCGCTATCACTCTTATGCTCAGTCTCCCTATGCAAAGGTAAGCTTCCGACCAAATGCAGTTCCTCGGATGAATTACACTCACCTTGAACAGATCTCTTCTGTACCCTCGGGAAGTTGACCACTCCAGTTGCCAAGCGAGTCTTTAAGGAGTTCACCGACTTTTTGAGCCATAAAGTCGTCACGCTTCCAGTGGTAGGTTTCTGTTGCAGCAGAGACCGCTACGGTCTTCCCATCTTTGACGATGTTTGAAATGAACTTTTTGGAGACAATTTTGTTTAAGGGAGGCATGCTAATCTCGGGATGGGATGCTTGAAGACGATTGGAAAGCAACAGGATGGTACAAGATAAGAAGCTGATAGATAGCAGGTATATAAATTTTGTAGTGTCGTAGTGTTGGATGTGGAGTTTTAGAGTCTGTCGACGAGGAATAATGCATCTAAGTCTTGTCCGTAGCAAGAGAGCTGCTGATAAAGGCACCAGTTCTCAATGGAATAGCCATGTATAAGGTTCCTCTGCACAGGCCCATGTAAATAGTTCCTGACATAGCGCATCCTGTTCAGAGACCCTCGAACCAGTCATTCTGTATGCTATACGTCTCTTGAAACACCTGGATGAGGCACAGTGATCTGAAAGGGGTACAGTGCCAATTTGAGATGAGCTACGATCAGCCGCTGGCTTGGACTCATCACCTTGCATAATGCCCTTGAACGTAACGCGCGCGCCTCGCATCCTCAAGTAACAGTGTTTTCTGAACCTGGCGAATAAAATCATCTGAACCAATCGGAATCCACCTGACTTGTCCCATTAATGCTGGCTCGGGCCGAGCTAGCGCCTTACGAGTTTTAGCCGACTGCGCCTCCAACCGTACCGGGTTACGCGCCGTGACGCGGCCGTGCACGGTAGCATCTTGGCATCGAGGCCCGCTCCATTACCACTGTCCATTCTCGTTCCTATCATCTCTTGTGCAAACTACAACTCCTGTTTCATCCTTGATAAAACCATGTGTACTTGATCTTACCGTTTGAGTTTCATCTCATGTCTTCGCTCTTTCGTATCGGTCAAGTCCTGAAGGGGCGTGCTAGCAGTTACACGATCACGAAAGAAATCCAAGATACTGTGTGGTTTGCGAAGTAAGCAGAATACACCTAATCTTTATTGTATATTCTTATAATTGCTAGAAACCATCTGCAGGAGCTTGTGGTGATCAAGAGTGTTCAGAATCACCCGCGGGTGGAGAATGAAAGAAATGTTCTCAAAAGATTTCAGCACCGCACCCCGTACCTCCGACCTCTGATCGATGAAATCGACGAACAGTCTGTTCCTGTAACTATCGCCCTAAAGTACTTGCAAGGAGACCTTTTAGACGCGTCCGTTGCAAGAAAATTGAATAGGAGAGAACTCAAGTACGTGTCGCGATGCGTATTAGAGGCAATAAAGATCTTACATGAGGATGGGTTCGTGCACACAGGTATAATGCTACCTTGAACTAGTGAAAGATTATGTATGGCTGACAAATAATCCAGATGTCAAGCCAGATAACGTGTTCGTTAATCTGCAAGAAGGCGACAATCGATTTTCCGACGTCCAACTGGGCGACCTAGGTGGATGCTACCCCGCTGACTCGGAGTGGGCTACATCTGGCACTGTGGTGGGAGCACCGATGTGGACAAGCCCAGAGATTCTTATGGAACTGCCGTGGAACACCGCGGCTGACATATGGTCTTTTGGTGCTATGGTGCGTCACAGTCCTACTGCCACTATAGATATAGATAAAAGCTAACGTTTCATAGCTTATCAGCCTTATATACGGTGGACATTTCAATCTTTTCCAACCTAAAGGATTGAAACGCGATGACGAAGAGTATGTGCTTGGGGTTGTCGAAGAGCAATTCAAATATTTTGGCCCTTTCCCAGCCAAAATCGCTGAGATCGCAGACCCAGAAACGGTTCAGTCTATTATGTTGATCATGCAAAACATCCCAAAAGAGAAGACAACGCCGTTTTCGCGAACTACTAGAAGCGAAGTAAACCAGAGGGACAATATCTTCATATCAAAGATGATGAAACTCGATTGGAGGGACCGCCCAACTGCAAAAGAGTTACTGGAAGACGAATGGTGGAATAGCGATGCGGAATGATATCGACTAGTATACTATTGAGTATGATTAAGTTGCTTATTCTGCAGGGATAAGGATGGGAAGGGGTGTTAAGACAAATAGAGAGCGCAGTCGACTAATACCGTGTGTAACAAATTATGGAGAAGCATTCTAACTCATCAGCACATGGTAGCCCAGCGAACAGGCATAGTTATGGGGCTGGTTTGCGGCGGGGCGGTTGCATAGCGCCTGTTGACACGTTTTAAGATAAAGTCCTTAAATGGAGCTATTTAACGGATGAAAACTTTTTCTAAAATTGATCATTTAATACAAGAACATGAACTATGTTTAAGGGTGTCAGAGATCATGAGATATCCTTATTAGACTTGACTCAAGGAAATCTGCCTTTCTTTTGGACCAGAACCAAGCAAGCTATCAGCCTTAGTCAGTTCGGCCAAGTCTAGCACCAAGGTAAATCAAAGGGGCCTGCACTAATGGCCGACGTAGCAAGAGCAAAGAATTCCCTAGTCATGTACGAAAGAGTCCCATGTGTTTCTTGATAACAACAACGAGCGAAGGATTGTCGATTTTGTTGACTTGATTGTGACCAGTGACCGGCCCGTCACGGAGGAAGATCGGCAACACGCAAAAAATGACTTGGGGCCTCTCGTCCATTCCATAAAGAAAACCTTACATTTTTCTGTTGACGGGAATTATTTCTCAGATGATTCTCCAGCCAGAGATTTAAATGGGAAGGCAATTGTGATTGGGTCATCGCAACAACGGGGCGAATGGTCTCATTTTCACCTCCAATTAGTCAAGTGATTATACAGAAGACATTGGCAGGTGACTTTGCTAACATAGATCATTGAAGTGATCTCCAGCACCTTATCCAGCCTACAATTGGAATCAGGGAAGCAGCAGTTAGGAGGAAGGGAAGCAAGTGTGATTGGCCTAGAAGAATCTGGCTTAGGGGCATGTGCAACTTTTTAATGGTAGCGACTGCATACATGATTAGTATTTGCACTTGGCCCATTGTTTTTAACGTACCCTCCAATTCCACGTCTACAAGGGCTTCTTCCGCACTTGTATAGCTCTGCTTCCAACATTTCGTAATCATGTTCTTGAAGGCAGAAACAGATTCCAGATCAGGATAGCGACCCTCGGTAAAAGCAGCAGACACTTCGTGGTCCGGTAGATCTTTGTATGGCTTTGAACCAGTCATAATCTCATAAGTAGTAGAGCCGAGGGCAAAGAGATCAGTTTTTCTGGAGATATCTTCGCCAGGAAGTTCATGGCTGGTCTCATAACAGATGAGCGGTGGAAGGTCGTCAATGGCGGAACCGGCGAAATCACCCAGCTTGACGTTCAGATTGTCATCGAGAAAGACGTTATTGCACGATATGTCCCCATGGAGCACGCTTCTTGAGTGTATGAAATTAATAGCACCTGTAAGTTGTCTAACCCAACGAAGCCTGAGAGAGAGCGGAACTTGATTCTTCTGCTTTGCAAGGTATTGCCTGATAGACGTCTGACTCGCAAACTGTAAGATGATGGCATTTTCCAGAGCTTCTCCCTTTCCAAGAAGTGCGATTCGGAAGGCCCGAAGAACTTGACAACAGCATCCAGACGTGCGACAATCGCCGAAATGCCTGCGCCAACCAAATCCTTGCCGTCTAAGCCAAGTGGCCACTGTATAACAGACTCTCGCATGGGCATTTCCAACTTGATTATTGGCGAAGGCTATGCCCGATCGATTGAGTGTCAACGGTCGCCCAGGAAGTGGGGGGTACTGCTCAATCGGATGTGATGTTGACAAATGAAGAATCAGCACCAATCGCAGTCGTTGGCGGATGAAAGATGTTACGTGCTTGGAGAGGTGATAGAAGAAGTTATTGTCGATTCTCCAGGATGGCTGCCCTCGTTGTAGTGGAGAGTTGAACGGAGCTGAGGCCTGGCGATAGCTCGGATGGCTGTGCACGGGCCATTGAACCCTGAAACTATTGTCGATGTGGCATTTCAAACGTCTCGAGTCTCCAGCCCCAATTGCTTTCTCCATACTCAAAATGGGAAGGAAGCACGTGTCTTCGTTAGCCTTTATACTCCCTCTGCTAGCCAGCACTGCAGATGCGGCATCAGAACCCGCCAGGCCGCGGGGTGTTGGTCCGGAGTGTATGTTGCACCTGTAACAGCTCATGGAGAGCTTGGAGATGGGCGACTGAGCGTAACTAACAATCAGTGTTTAGTTGCAAAGTACTACAAGGATGCCGAGACATTCACTTGTATCTCAAATCCGGCCATCAAGCTCCCAATTGCACGCTTGAACGACGACTACTGCGACTGCCCTGATGGCTCGGACGAGCCAGGCACCTCAGCATGCTCCTACCTCTCGCCCCTCTCCCCACCACAGCCACTGAGCTTCCAAGGCAAAGGCGTCAATTCTACGCCTGCCCTGCCTGGCTTCTACTGCAAGAACAAGGGCCACCAGCCGAGCTACATTCCTTCTACGAACGTGAACGATGGGGCATGCGACTACGAACTCTGCTGTGACGGAAGCGACGAATACGAGCGTGTAGGAGGCGTCAAATGTGAGGACAAATGTGCAGCTATCGGAAAAGAATGGAGAAAGGCGGACGAGTCAAGACAAAAGAGCCTCACTGCCGCACGACAAAAACGCAAAGAGCTGGTGGCTGAGGCTGATCGCCTGCGGAAGGAAGTAGAGGACCGCATACAGACGCTCAAGACACAGATCGAAGGCGCGACACTCAAGGTAGATGACCTGACAAAGAGCCTCGCTGAGATCGAGAGGGCGGATCGAGGCAAGGTTGTCAAAGGCGCAGGAAAGGGCGGCAAAGTCGCAGTGCTGGCCAGCCTGGCCAAAGAGAGGATTCAAGAGCTTACCGAGAACGTGAACCGTGTGCGAGATGAGAGAAATGCAGCACAAGCAAGGATTGAGGAGCTTGAGGGCATGTTGAAACGCTTCAAGGAGGAGTACAACCCCAACTTCAATGACGAGGGCGTGAAGCGTGCCGTGCAGGCCTGGGAGAATTACGCCGCACAGGAACGCTCAGGTCCCAACACTGCTCTGGACCGCGACCTCGACGAGATCCTCAAGCCAGACTCTGACAGCGCTATCAAGTGGGAAGATTTCGAGACGGTTGAGGAGTCCGATGTGGAGCTCCGTAAGTACACTTTTACGTCACACATTTTCATCTATCCACTGACCATAGGACGCAGTCTACAAGTTCGAAGAGTACCTCCCCGACTCTATCCGTGGCTGGGTGGACAGCAAGCTCCGCGACTTGCGTGTCATGCTCATCGAGAACGGCATCCTCGCAGACTCTACGACTGGCAATGCCCCTGAATCCAAGGCCGTCACCGACGCCAAGTCGCAGCTAGACTCCGCGAAGAAAGAACTCGAGGGAGACAAGTCAGAACTTACACAGCACGAGGACGATCTCACCAAAGACTACGGCCCAGATTCCATCTTCCGCGCCCTCAAAGACCGTTGCATATCCACTGACTCTGGCGAATACACATACGAGCACTGCTTCCTCTCAAAGACCACTCAGAAGCCCAAGAAAGGTGGTAGTCACACTGGCATGGGTAACTTTGCACGCATTGAATCCATCACCGTCGATGAAGAGCTCCCTGCCGACGGAAGGGGCTTGGGCAGTGGTGAAAGAATCGCACTCAAGTACGAGAACGGCCAGCATTGCTGGAACGGACCAAACAGAAGCACCATGGTTGTTTTAGCTTGCGCTGAGAAAGACGAGATCTGGAAGATTGTCGAAGAGGAGAAGTGTGTATACCGAATGGAAGTAGGTACGCCTGCTGTCTGCGGTATCGAAGTACAAAAGGCTGCGCCGGCGCACAGTGAGCTGTGAAAAGCTGAATATACGTATTGGAACGAATCAGGCAGGTAAGTATATTGATGTTCTGGAACATGCATTGCTGTCTTGCGACCCATGCGATAGCATGTGAAGCGCCTTATAGTAGATAAGAACGCAATTACCACAATTCAGCGTACGGTTACACCGTTTCAGGCTTCCCCGCTTTCGCACTATTTTACTCCAGCCTGATTTACCATCCATACCAGGCTATCTATGTAAGGACGAAGTTACACAGCGCGATGCCATATTTGTATAATCATACATATACGGCGTTCCATCAGGTTGCATTAGTCTCACGGGTCGGGATCGTAAGCTGGTCGACAATGCTCTCAGGCCCGTAGTATACAGTAAGTGATGTAAGACGCGACCTTGCGACAGAATAACGGAAAACGGAAGTGCCTTGGCGGTGAATAGACCTACACAAAATGATGACCGGGAACGGATCGACGAAAGCAACATTTAAGAGCCATAGGGCTCTTCCGATTGCGATCGTCAGGGGCGGCCTTGGTGGCCTTGGGCTCACAATCGGTCTCCTCAGATATGGTGTCAAGGTGCACATCTACGAAGCTTCCCCAGCCTTCTCCGAGATAAGCGCCGGTTCACATTTGGTGTCAATGCCACAACTGCACTATATCTTATCGACCCCCGACTGCTGCAAAGCTTCATGAAACATGCGGCCTTTAATACCGACCTTGAGCGAGACAGCACTTTCAACACAATCAGATGGGGCGTGGACGAGAAACGAACTCATGGATCTAAAGCTGGAGACCTCGCGTTCTATCAAAGTGAGACACTGCAGCCACAGGATGCGCTGGCCGGATTCCGAATGCGAGGTCGTATACATCGAGCACGTCTACTTGACGAAATGATCGCGCTCGTTCCCACGGACATAACAAGCTTTAGCAAGAGCTTTGAGAGTGTCAAAAAATGAGTATTGGGGAGCTCGAGCTAAGATTCTCCGATGGGACAACTTGTCTAGCCACTGCAGTCATCGGCTGTGATGGCATCAAAAGTAAGGTACGAAGCTTCGTGTGCGGTCCGGACATACAGGTGAAGTATGCGCATGAAGTAGCAATTAGGGCTATGGATCCAGGGGAGGAGGCTAAGAAGGCATTGGGAGCAGAAATAGCTCTGAACAGCCAGTTGTACTGGGGTTACGGAGGCTATATCGCCACGTACCCTATCGAGCATGGCGAGTTTATCAACATGGTCGCTATGTCACATGATCGACCCATTACCCAGTACTGATGCGGGGTTAGGTACAAACAGTCGCAAGACCCTCGTTTACCTTGGGGATAGCTGAGTTTCGTGGCTTTCTGTAACCTTTATACCTTCCTCCGACACTCACGCTATTTTGCTATCCAACATCCGCTGATTTTGCAGACAGGGATTGTAAAGCTTCGGCTTTCGCTCTCTGTATTTGATGATCCTGACAAATGCAGATTACGTCATAGAATTCGGCGACCGCCATTGCCGCCGACACTTCCCATGCCCGGTTGAGCTCAGGTACTATCTCGTTCTCAACGGCAACATATCTTAGTTCGGACGTTCTTTACCGTTTGCAGGCTAGATAAGCCTTGGAACCACTACATCGTCAGGGTCTACACCGGCATAGAACAAAGCGGAAAATTCTATGCAGTCAGTACCGCGCGTATGCCGAGATCGACCGAAGGATGATTTCAAACCATCGGCAGGATGTGAGGCTTGTATAGGTTTTTTGACGTTTCTTCATCCTCTGTACTTAACTCTCTCAGCTACAATCCATCTTCTCCTACATTTTCCTACATGTCCCTACATGCCGGACGAACTCTCAAACCTTCCCAAATCAAATCTCCACAACACCAAGATGTCCGCAGAACGCCTTTTCCAGCCACTCAAGGTGGGCTCTATGGAGCTCAAGAACCGCATCGCCATGGCACCTCTGACGCGTTTCCGTGTCAATGACAACTTTGAAATCCTACCCATGGCCGCACAATACTACGGCCAGCGCGCTGTCGTACCAGGAACCCTCCTCATCACAGAAGCTACTCTGGTTTCGAAACAATCTGGCGGTTACCCCAATGTACCCGGTATCTACACACAGGCCCAGATCGACGCATGGAAACCGGTTACCAAGGCTGTGCATGAGAAGGGCTCGTACATCTTCCTCCAGCTTTGGGCCCTTGGGCGTGTAGCGAACAAGGATTTCGCACAAGCGAACGACATCACTATCAAGTCTTCCAGCGCAACATCTCTAGGCGAGGGCTACGCCACCCCCAAAGAGATGACCGTCGAAGAGATCAAGCAGAGCATCTCCGACTACGCTCAAGCAGCCAAGAACGCCATCGAAGCTGGCTTCGACGGTGTAGAGATACACGCCGCAAATGGCTACCTCATCGACCAATTCCTTCAAGATACTTGCAATAAGCGCACAGACTCCTACGGCGGCTCCATCGAGAACCGCTCTAGGTTTGCCGTCGAGGTTACTCAGGCTGTTGTAGAAGCTGTGGGCGCGGACAAGACTGGCATCCGATTGAGTCCTTTCTCAGAGTTCCAGGGAATGAAGATGAAGGACCCTCTTCCCCAGTTTATCGATATCATGAAGAGACTTGACGCGTTCAACCTGGCCTACCTCCACCTTATCGAGGCCCGCGTATCCGGCAACACAGATGTTGAGAAATACGAATCCCTCGACCCACTGTTGCCCCATTACTCTGGCAAGCTGCTCATCGCCGGTGGGCTCAAGGCCGCGGACGCAAAGAAGTTGGTTGAAGAGCACAAGGACCGCGATGTCGTTGCGGTGTTCGGACGGTACTTTATCAGCACCCCCGATCTTGTTTTCCGGATCGAGAAGGGTATTGAGCTTACTCCATACGACCGCGACACCTTCTACCTTCCCAAGAGCGAGAAGGGGTACATTGACTACCCTTTCAGCAAGGAATTTAAGGAGGCGCATCCCAACTTGTAGAGACGGTTTGGAAAGATACCCAGTGGCATTTGCGCATATGGTAGCAAATAGACATAATTGAAGTACATCATCATCATAGTCACGTCTGCGCTGCTAGCCATTTGCTTACATGTCAGTGATTGGTATATCGTCGATGTGAAGGCCGATGGCAAATAAGATGGTCGAGGAAACGCAGTCAAGTGTTGATACATTGAAACAAGAACGGCAACACCCAAAATGAAACACAACAAGTGACATGATTGCGAAATTACACATGGCGTGGACCGGAGCAAACCTCGGTAGTAGGTTAAAATGTTTGGCGTGTATATTTCAGCCTCCTGTCCTCTCCACGCCCGAGCTTTGGATTATCTTGATCGCTTATCTTTTAAGATTGGTGACCATGAATGGTATAATGAAGCGCAAGAGGCTGATTCGCCAGCTGAGGAAGCGTTTCGTGAGTTAGTGAGTCAGACGAGTTAGCCAGTTAAACTTCAGTTGTAGCCCGTACGATATTACTCCAGAAGTAGGTACGAAAGTCACAAATCAACCATGAGTTTCGTCTCAATGACTACTTGATCATGTTGTGAAAGATGGGTCCCATATTCTCTTGCCAAGTATCCACAATCTTGTTCGCGGGGCCGGCAGCGATCATTTCGTCTCCTTTTTTCCACTTCCCTATTGTTTCCTCTGTGAACTCCTCCACACTCAACGCAGCTTTGTTCTTCTCCTTCTTATTGTCATCTGGATCCTTCCTCTCGCGATGCAAGTCCGTCGCCACAGTCGGCGGCGCAATCTCGATAACCTTGATCTTTGTGTCCTTTAGCTGGGCTCGTAGATCCATGGACCAGAAGTGCAGCCATGCTTTCGTACCGCAGTACACAGGGTTGATTATGGAGAACGGTACGAAGCCCAGGACGGAGGATATGTTGACAATGAGTGCCATTGGTTTGGATTTGAAGTGCGAGAGCAGATGAAGAGTAAGGTGCATCGGTCCACGGATATTGATATCGACTTCCTGGTCGGCTTTGCTGCCGAATTCCTCTGGATCCATTTCGTTGACATCGAGCGGCCGCTGCACACCAGCATTGTTGATGAGACAATCGAGGTCCGGGTGCGAGGATGTCAGCTTCTTGATGAAAACTGGGATGGACTTGATGTCTCCGGTATCAAGCACGTAGTAAGCTGCTGCTTCGATCTCTTCTGCGGCCTCTTGCAGTTTTGACTCTGTGCGGCCGGCGATGATGACTTTCTTCCCATCTCTAATCAACTGCTGCGCAAGCGCCTTTCCAATGCCACCGCCACCGCCGGTCACGAGGGCGGTCTTGAAGTCGTAGTTTGTGGGCGACATGTTGAGCGTAAAACTTTGCGGTGTTCTGGAAGATGGGTGAGACTGTTCCAGATGCCATGGCGATGCTTGACAACTGGCTAGCTAACGACTAAGTGCTAGTGACGTGCACTTGAGACGGTGTCGCTGGTGACGTATGTACGTCATGACTGAAGTTGTAGAATCTGCCAAATTGCTGGCAACCGGTACACTTAGTCAGCTTTCGATCAACACGTGCCACCAAATGCGGTACTTGCTCAAGGTAGTTGACGACTTTTGAGATGCAGGTTCTGATCACTATTAAAACCCGTGTTCACTAAACAGAAAGAGGGGCCAGTAGTCCGCCCGGAGTTACCACGGGACTGTGCAGCATTGCCGTTGCCGCACCCGGAACGGCAGCATTCATGTCCTCATCTCCTCTTCACCTGATCTGACAAAGTCCTGACCAACTTTAAATTGCTCCTCCACTTAGTCTCGACCCACATCCAGATACAACAATCACGACCTCTGGATACTGTTCCGCGACATGCGACCCAAACCCGGCTTGGCGCGGTGTGGGTCGATGCCAATAGGATGTCCACTCTCGACGCGCCAAATTGCACTGCCGTACTGTAAGACTACTAGGATGCCCGAGACGAAGCGGTTGTAAGAGCTTATATTAGATGCAAGCCACACTTGGTGATATGCATCGCCTATCTGTCGTACAAGCAAGCTTCGAGCGGGGTAGCTACACTTGAACTACCAGCTCCCAGTGAGAACAGCGAAAAACCCCCAAGATGGCAGTCTCGGAAACACAAGAGTCAAAGTGCGATGTGTCAGTCTGTCAGCCTCGAAAGATCGGAACATGCGACTAACAAATGCAAAGTCTCATCGTTGGTGCTGGTCCTGCAGGGTAATCATTGCTGTCCTGACCGACATCTTTGAAAGACTGACCAGATCTTAGGCTGATGCTCGCGGCTTGGATGGCTAGATGTGGCATCAATGCTCGTATCATCGACAAACGTGGCACAAAGATTTACTCGGGACAAGCGGATGGTTTACAGCTCCGCAGCCTGGAGATTTTTGATAGCTTTGGTTTCGCTGATAGGGTTTGTAAGGAAGCCAACCACCTGATAGAGGTATGTGCATGTGGTTTTCGATCTAATGGACAGTTGGCCTAGAACTGTTTTGGCTGCATCTAAACTGAGTGAGCCTGACTGACTAGTACCTAGTTCTGTATGTGGGTATGTTGTCGCACTTCAATAGACCTCCGGCTTTCCTAACACACGTAGAACCCCGGCGAAGATGGTGCAATATGCCGTTCAGACGTGGTGCCGGATACACCACCTGGTCTCTCCCGATTCAAGGAGATTGTGCTCCACCAGGGACGGATTGAAAGGTTCTTTCTTGATCATATCAAGAAACACTCCAAGGATACGCTACGTGTCGAGCGTGCGGTGCTACCCGAGTCGCTCCATATTGCTGAGGATTTAGTCGATGACCACTCGTCAGACAACTACCCTATTACAGTTAAGCTGAGATATCTCACTGAAGATGAGGCCAAACCAGCTCAAAGCAAGGGTTCTGGAGTTAACGATGGTCTGTTCAGAAGTAATCTGGCAGACGACGATACGGAAGACCTCATCGCGAACAGCCAAAAAAAGCAGGGCAGCACGGAGACTGTAAAGGCAAAATATGTCGTAGGCTCCGACGGCGCTCACAGCTGGACGCGAAAACAGCTAGGCTTTGAGCTTGAGGGAGAGCCCACAGACCACATCTGGGGAGTTTTGGACATTATCCCCATCACAGACTTTCCAGATATCCGCAAGCGTTGCGCCATACACAGCGCGTCTTCTGGATCAATGATGATCATTCCGCGTGAGAAGAAGATGACCCGGCTGTATATCCAGCTCACGGAGATCAAGCCCGACGCCAGTGGTCGAGCGGATAGGTCGAAGATCACACCTGATACGATCGCTACTGCTGCGCAAAGAATTATCGCGCCGTACAAGCTAATGTACGAATACTGCGACTGGTGGACAGCATACCAGATCGGCCAGAGAGTCGGCAAGAACTTCCATCACAAGAGCCGCGTGTTCCTGGCTGGTGATGCTGTACACACGCACTCACCAAAGGCTGGCCAGGGTATGAACGTCTCGATGCAGGATGGGTACAACCTGGGCTGGAAGCTGGGTTTGGTGGTGAAGGGTATTGCTCAACCATCCATTCTGAAGACCTACCAGTCCGAGCGGAGACGTATCGCGCAGGACCTGATTGCGTTTGATCACAAGTTCTCGAGGCTGTTCTCAGGGCAGCCGGCCAAGGACGTCATGGATGAGGAAGGCGTCAGTATGGACGAGTTCAAGCAGGCATTCCTGAAGGGTAAGGCCAAAAGTTCACGGGCTAACTACATTTGCTAACAAGACCAAGGTCAACTGTTCGCCACAGGGCTCTCAGTCGACTACGGCACGAGCATGCTAGTTGGGAAACCAGGCAACGCGGCAGATCAAGGCGACGGAACAAATGTATCGTCAAAGTTTGAAGTCATTGGGAAGCAAGAGCTCGCCTCAGAAACGAAGCTGGGCATGCGTTTCCCAAGCCACCAGGTCATCAGTCAATCCGACGGTCGAGCCTGGGAGTTCCAGCAAAAGCTGAGAAGCGATGGACGTTTCCGCATCATTGTGTTTGCTGGCAATGTCGCAGATGTACAGCAGAGCGCCCGCCTGAAAGGTTTTTGCCAAGGTTTGTCATCGTCATCAGTACTAGCTCCGCATCTCATCAAGAACGTGGACGTGCTCACACTGCACTCGTCCAAGTGCAATGAAGTAGAACTTTTGCGCGACTTCCCAGATGTACTGCATCCTTTCGATGCGAAGACTGGATGGGATTACGATTCGGTGTATGCGGATGACGCCAATCCGTTCGACGGTTTCTGCAATGCATATAAGGGGTATGGTGTCAACAGAGAGACGGGATGTGTGGTTGTCACGAGACCAGATCAATACGTTGGGTACATTGACACGGTCGATGAGGAAGGGTTCAAGGGCGTGGAGACTTACTTCAAAGGGATATTCGCATTGTAGGCAACTCTTGAGGTACAGTGAAGCTTTGCGAAATTCTTGTCGGATAGCTTCGCTTGTGGTGGATGTTCCTGAGATGAGATTAGTCGTTGCCATATTTGCAGAGATGTTCTCTCGAGGGTTCTGTTATGTGGTGATGCATTCTCACTGACGTCAAGCCAACTTGAAGTCAAATCGTACTTCAGGGGGATATCTGTGCCATTGACAGAAGCAAAAGCATATGCTCAACACACAAACAAGTCGTAGCTGTGGCGGAAACCTGCAAACACCCTGTTTGGCTGTGGTGGGTTCATCTGAAGTGCTCCAGACCTAGTACGAAAACGGCAAGACTCGCAGACATTTGCCTCGACTACAGTCGATGGACAACAATAGTGCAGGCCGTATCCCGGACCAATAGAACACGACAGGTGAAAGGGTCGCAGGCGAGTACGGACGAATTACACAAGGTAAGCCACATGGGGCCGCATCTGGGGTGTGTTCCTGGGTTGACCGGGACAGGGGTAGGGCGTTGCTATAACAACGCCCGAAGCAACAACAGCGCTGCATGCGCCTCCATCGCATCACTGCTGGGAAAGTAGCTATTCCACCCTTTTTGAAGACATCCATATCGCATTTTTGCCCATCTCAGATCACTTCTTGGGTTTCACGAAGAAAGACGACACTTTTCCATTACCCATTTCTGTTTTCGGGGCGTATACACACATAATGGACGGATCTACACCACATAGTGGTTCACACTATGGACGGCCACCTGCATATGACTACGATGACGGCTCCCCTCAGCAACTACAAGGAGGATCAACAATGCGATTGTTGACAAATGTGGATGACAGCCAAGGTTACATGCCGTGAGTATTTGTCTTCTTTGTTGTCTCTCTTTGACTTGCGTCCTGCATTCCGGACCCAATCTCATTCCCCACCAGAAGACCCTCATTCGAGGACACTTCAAACATGTCAAGTGCCAACAGCAACACGGCCGAGTTGGGGGAGCGCATGACCATGTCAGAGGTGGGCAAGCAGAAGGCCGCCGAGGCAGACATTCACGATTTTCTGCGCGAGGCGGGCAATGCGCTGAGTTCAACTTCAAGTGCCGCAGCAGTACCTACACATGTGCCGCAAAGGAAGACACTCAAGTCGCAATTCGCAAACTCCACGGCGCCCTCCAAGACCGTACGGTTACAAGACCCAGACTTACCACTACGTGATCTCCGCAGACCTCCATCGCCAGTATCACGAACGTACCACCCCACATCATCCTCAGTATCCGGCCTGTCACGGACGCCGTCAGTGATGGATACTGCACCGAACATGCCCCCGCCAGAGGACGATTCATACGTTCCCTACCGGCGGCCGTTGTCACCCGACCGACCATACTCACCCACGCGCACATCAGACGATTACTCGCGGCCGCCAGCTTCAGTCAACTCATACGAGCCATTAGACCTTCATGGCAGCCCACGGCCAGGCAGCCCCCAGCGACCTCTACCTCCCGCGCCCTTGTTCACCAATGGCGCCAGACCTGGCTCTCGTGAATCTGAGGGCACCATGGACATGACCGATATGACCTCTATACCCATTCACGACGACGACGACCCCTTCACCGACGCTGGCGATGACAGACCTGACCTGCGATCGCGCGACTCATACATGACCGACGACACATATACGGACATTTACACTGAGATGGATGAGAAGACAGAGCACTACGGGCCGGCTCCCGATGGCGCACAAGAACGACGTGGAGCGCGAGACGCAGTAATGACGAAGAAAGAGGTTCGCCTGATCAACGGTGAGCTCATTCTCGAGTGCAAGATCCCGACCATCCTCCACAGTTTTCTTCCACGACGAGACGACATTGAATTCACACACATGCGATACACGGCTGTCACATGCGACCCAGATGACTTCATCGATCGTGGCTACAAACTGCGCCAAAACATTGGCAATCCGCGGGAGACGGAGTTGTTCATCGCCATTACCATGTACAACGAGAACGAGATAGACTTTACCCGAACAATGCACGGTGTAATGCAGAACATTAGCCACTTCTGCTCGCGAATGAAGTCAAGAACTTGGGGAAAGGACGGATGGCAAAAGATTGTTGTGTGCATCATTGCGGATGGTCGTGGAAAGGTCCATCCCCGAACCCTAGACGCGATCGCTGCCATGGGATGCTTCCAAGAAGGTATCGCAAAAAACCACGTTAATCAGAAAGAGGTCACGGCTCACGTCTACGAATACACCACTCAAGTCTCATTGGATTCCGATCTCAAGTTCAAGGGTGCGGAGAAGGGCATTGTTCCCTGTCAAATGATCTTCTGTTTGAAGGAGAAGAACTCAAAGAAGCTGAATTCGCATCGTTGGTTCTTCAACGCTTTTGGACGAGCACTCAACCCAAATGTCTGCATTCTACTTGACGTGGGAACAAAGCCTGGACCCAAAGCCCTGTATCATTTGTGGAAAGCATTTGACACCGACTCTTCGGTCGCCGGAGCTGCTGGAGAAATCAAGGCGGGCAAAGGCAAAGCATGGCTTGGTCTCCTGAATCCGCTTGTCGCATCGCAAAACTTCGAATACAAGATGTCCAATATCCTCGACAAGCCATTGGAGTCTGTGTTCGGTTACATCACGGTCTTACCAGGTGCGCTTTCGGCATACCGATACCACGCGTTGCAGAATGACCACACAGGCCACGGTCCTCTCAGCCAGTATTTCAAGGGAGAGACGCTTCATGGTCAAGATGCAGACGTTTTCACTGCAAACATGTATCTGGCTGAAGATCGTATCCTCTGTTGGGAACTTGTAGCGAAGCGCAGCGAGCAATGGGTCTTGAAATATGTCAAAGCGGCGACTGGTGAGACGGATGTGCCAGGTAAGAACGTTCATTTGGAAGACATGGATCCTCGACGCTAACATACCGCAGATGCTGTACCCGAGTTCATCTCCCAACGTCGGCGGTGGCTGAACGGTGCTTTCTTCGCGGCTGTTTACTCGCTGCTCCATTTCAAGCAGGTATGGGCAACTGACCATACCATCGGGCGCAAGATCCTCCTCCACATCGAATTCGTGTACCAGTTCGTGCAACTATTGTTCACGTTCTTCTCGCTTGCCAACTTCTACCTGACGTTTTACTTCGTTGCCGGCTCGCTGGCAGACCCGGAACTCGATCCCTTTGGCCACAACATCGGAAAATACATCTTCTACATCCTACGCTACACTTGCACCCTGCTCATCTGCATGCAATTCATTTTATCTATGGGTAACCGACCCCAAGGTGCGAAGAAGATGTTTTTCTGGAGCATGGTCATGTACAGTGTGATCATGGCGTATACCACCTTCGCCTCCTTCTACATCGTCGTCGTCCAACTCAAGGACCCGAAAACACCAAAGACGATAGGCTCCAATGTCTTCACCAACTTGATCATCTCAACAGCGACAACAATTGGTCTCTACTTCCTCATGTCCTTCTTATACCTAGATCCATGGCACATGTTTACGTCGAGTGGGCAATACTTTGCCCTTCTCCCGTCTTACATCGCCACCCTTCAAGTATACGCCTTCTGCAATACGCACGACATTACCTGGGGAACCAAGGGAGACAACATAGCGAAGACGGATCTAGGAGATGCCAAAGGAAAGGAAAAGGACATTGTCGAGCTCGAAATGCCATCCGAGCAACTGGATATTGACAGTGGTTACGACGAAGCGCTTCGGAACCTCCGTGACCGCGTCGAAGTACCCGAGCCTCCGATCTCTGAATCGCAGCAGCAGGAAGACTACTACCGTGCCGTCCGAACGTACATGGTTGTCATCTGGCTCGTCTCCAACGCCATCCTCGCCATGTCCATCAGCGAAATTTACTCGGACCGCAAAGTGACAAACAACTTCTATCTGACCTTCATTCTCTGGTCTGTCGCTGGTCTTGCCTTCTTCCGTGCCATTGGCTCCACCACTTTCCTTGTCATCAATTCCATCCAAGCGATCATGGAGACGAAACTCAAGTGGCAAGACAAGATTGACGACAAGAAGAGCAATAGAACTGGTCTTGGAGGCGGCAGGAAATATGGTAGAGGAAAGTGGTGGAAGTTCGGATTTGGCGGCGGCGTGTCATCAAGCTGGTTCTCTGGCAGTACAGTATCAAGCAAGCTTAGCAGTCTGGCGCCTAGCAATTGGGGCGGAAGTAGTGTTGGGAGATGAGTGTATAGTGGGTAAGGGTTCGACGGTAATGTGGTGCATGCGACGACCTCACGATGAACTGATCTTGGGCGTTGCGGATTTATACTTTGGGATGATACCTGAGCCGGGTGGATAAGCCCGTCTACTGTAGTAGATAGCTTCTTGTGAATAATAACGATTCTTTCATCTTGTCTTTTGCCATAAGCTAGATTGTGCTTGTCAATGAAGACCTGGTTGCGTGTTCGGGGGGGAGACGCGCCATGTTAGGAAACGACGCTACTGGAAGGGTCGTGTGTTTACATGCCACTCCCGCTCCCATCCCGCCGCACACTCAACCGGCGCAACACTCCCCACTTCCTCACCAATCTTTCGGGACAGAACGAGATGGCGCCCAGAAGCAAAGCTGCGAACATTTCATTTACCGTCGACTCAGCCTCGGAAGACGAAATGACAACCGACGAGCTCAATGCGCTTCCCACACCCGAATCTAACAGCGAAAACAAAGCGCCGGCGCGAAAAACGCGTGGTGCCGCTGCGCAAACAAACATAACGGCTCCCGCGACCAAGGCGGCTGCGAAGGGTAGGCCGGCGACGCGTCGAACGAGCGGCACCAGCGCCGTAGCCATGAAGAAGAGCGCTGCGGCAGGCGCAAAGAACACAGCGGCAAAAGGTGGTCGCAAATTGCTAGCGAAAAATTCAGGAGCCACTGCAAGCGACACAGAGGAGGTGGAGGGATTTGAAGAACAGGAACCGGTTGCCCAGGCCAAACCAGCTAAGAGAGGCAGGCCAGCAAAGAAGGCGCAGGAAGAGGACGGTGTCGAAGAGCCAGCGCCAGCAAAGAGAGGTCGCAAGGCTGTTGTGAAAGAAGAAGCTGCGAAGAAGCAGACCAAAGCGAAGCCTGCAGCAAGATCAAGAGGGTCGAAACGCGCACCTGAGCCCGAGACTGAGTCCGAGCAGATGACAATCCCGGAGACACAACAGGAGCCAGACGCAGACCCAATGGACGTGTCGGAGTCGATTGAAATGAACGAAATACCCGAAAGCATGCCTCCACCACACGTACGACCCTCGGCACGTCGAGCCCAACCGAACAGTAGAGCACGACGAACATCAGCTGGAGTGAGACGAACAGGAAGCGTGTCAGATTCTGAGCGGGATCCTGTCATGCGACGGAAAGTCGGTGACCTCACCAGGAAATTGGATGCTATGACAGCCAAGTATGAGACGCTTAAGGAGTCTGCTTTATCAGGGAAGGAGTCAAACTTTGAACAGCTCAAGAAGCGGACAGACCAGATTGCAAAAGGTACGACTCTACAAACACAGTCTGACAGCGTGTACTGACACATCCCCAGATCAAGACGCAGTCATCAAAGCTCTCAAGCAACAAATATCTGATTTCCAATCTCGCACCTCCGATCTCACGTCGACAAAGAAAGAGCTCGCAGCAGTTTCCAAAGAGTCAGCGCGACTCACTGCCGAAAACAAGAAACTCGCAGATTCGCTCACAACAGCGCAAAACGAGAGCAAGACACTATCGAGCAAGCTAGCAGCAGCCCGGTCATCGGCGCAGCCAGAGATCAAGAATGTGCCCGGTAGCGCGGTGAAAGCGCGGACAACCGGCGTTGTCCTACCAGGCAATGTTGAAGCGGCCAAGGAAGCGACGCTGGCAAAGCAGAAAGTTGACCTCTACAGCGATCTTACAAACCTCGTCGTTCTAGGCGTAAAGAGGTCTGAAGACGAGGAAGACATTTACGATTGTCTACAAACAGGACGTAACGGCAGTAAGTCACTTTTTACCCATGTATCTACTCACCTTGGATAACCAGTATACTGACAACTCTTCTCCCAGCACTACATTTCCACCTTACGGTAGCCTCGAGCGGTACATCCTATGAAGACACAGAGTTCATCTACCAGCCTCTGCTGAACGAGCAAAGAGACAAGGAGCTCTTGGATTTACTGCCTGACTACCTTACCGAGGAGATTTGTTTCCCGAGGGCGCAAGCGGCCAAGTTCTATTGCAAGGTTGTTGATAGCATGAGTAAGAAGATTATCTTGGAGGAGGACCAGGATTAAGAGAGGAAGCCAATGGGTTATGGATGGGGGGACTTCCAGGAGCCCAGATTTTCAAGAAGCGTATTCGCACACTCCCAGTTATACGATGCTTATGATGGCTGCTTTGTACCTGTCCTTGAGCGCACGTTAATGTATGCATTCTGCTTTGTAGTATCGAATACCCAGTCATGTTCATATCATCTGAATAACAGCAATTTGTGTGGAAGGCGGAAATGTCGTTCCAATGCTTGCTTGTTGGTACAATTGGCGTATCTACAGTATTCCACACCATGGAAGCACGCACGCGGCTATCCGAAGAGGTCTCGTTGCCGCGTCGTGTTCTTGTCCGCTATCGTCAAAGTTCCAGTCCGAACGTCATATTTATTGCTTTCCTTGGACCTTGTCGGCCGCCTTCTTAACATACTCCCTGATTGTCTTGTTAGCCCTAGTCTCCCGCTTCAACACGCAGCTCTCCTCCGCTGTTTTCACAAACAGCTAGCGTAGGCTACTTCCAGGGTATTTGTACGCACTTGACAAAGTTCTCCTCCTCGCTGCTCTTTGCGTTGATGGGGGGAGTGGTGGGGTCCTCGGCCTTCTTGCCGCCCACAGAGAGCGCAGCACCGGTGATAGTGACACCAAGGGTGGCCATTGCGAGCTGGACACAGTACTTTGTTAGCCCAACGTCCAAGATCATGTTCCCAATCATTCTTTTTCGACCGACCCCTAACTCCCCCAATTTTGGCTTTCCGAGGGGATGCGCCATGAAGCACTTGATCAATGCTTCCGGTCTCTTCCCACCCATCCAAAGTTTTCTTCCTCCGATACATCCCTAGGGAAAGAACATACGACGTGCGATCCGACCTGGCGGCCAAAAATAGTGTACATGGCAACCATCTTTGCGGTATTTAAGGATTATCCGTGCCGTAAGCGGGGTGATGGAGCGTCAATGGATGGAGAGAGTCGTGGGGTGGAGCGATGGTGGTTGCTGCGCTTGGGCGGAGCTCTCTTCGGAAGAGAAGATGGGGTCTTGGCGGTGTGTGGCTGTGGTTGTGGCTGGTGCGAACGAGCACAGCCACACCGATGGAGTGAGAGTGACGTCTGTATGCCGAGGTGCTGGTAGGGCAGGCAGTAGTGGTACGAAAGAAGCATGTAGGCATACAAATTTCCAGGTTCCGCTTTCACTTTTTCCTTTGTCTGTCGTTTGAGAATCCGTTTTAGAGGAAGAGAGACTGTATAGCACATCGACCATGGCAAAAGGCGGCAATCAGAAAATCGAAGAAGTCGATGGTGTGCCGGTGGAGCGTCAAGGCACACGACCAGATTTCTCGATCCTACCGCCTAGGAAAAAGCTCCCGAAAGAGCTCCAGGATACGCTCAACGATGAAGAGAAAATGTGGGAGGTGCTCTACGATGGCGAGTACGTACTTGTGCCTCGATCATCTTCTGCACACCCCATCTGAACGACAATCAGCAATGCGCCTCTTGCTCTCTTCAAGGTATACGAATCCAGCTGACATGGCTACAGAGGTGAAGATACAACAGATACGTCTATTCGCTATGCGGCATATGCCTCGCGAATCCGCACCATTATGCTTTCTGCACACCGCTACGTAGCCTATACTTCCGACATTGGCGAATCCTTCCGTCCCATCGCACACCCCTATTTAGTAAAAGGCGCTTACGGTATATCCTGGCTCTACCTCACTGGCGACGTCGCGCACGAAGGCTACAAAGCCTATTGCCGCAACCAACACACACTACATCCCGAAAAGTACATGGACGAAACAGCAGAGAAGAGTCCAGGAGAAGCCAAGGACAAGAATCTCGCAGCAACAGGCAAGAGTGCTAGTACAGGCATCTTCGACAAAGTCCAGGATCTGGCGAGAAATGCTACAAGTACAGAGGGTGTCAAGTATGGCGAGGCTAGTGGCGCATTGACTGGTGGTCAGGTTGTTGCGGGGAAGATACCAGCGATTGAGGATTACAGGGCTGTCATGGCGCAGAGGGCTGTTTTCCAGGCTGTTGCTTCTATGGGTCTACCTGCTTTTACCATACACAGCATTGTCAGGTACTCTGGGCGTGCGCTGAAGGATGCGAAGAATAAGACGTTGAGGACTTGGGGACCCATTGGGGTAAGTGAATCTAAGCTATTCGGTATAGATGTAATGCTAACGAGGTGTAGCTTGGCCTTGCCGCAGTTCCTTTCCTACCCTTTGTTTTCGATGAGCCGGTCGAACACGCTACTGAATGGATCTTCTACAATGCGTTCAAGACGTTTGGTGGTGAGGAGGCGGTCGCAGGCAGACCGGCGACTGGGGTCAAGGAGTTGAGGAAAGAGGAGACGCAGTCAAATAGGCTGAAGAAGGAGTTGTAGCAAGCTCTCAGAATGTAGGGCGCACCATGTCTTGATCGACATCTGTAGATACCACGATACACGTAATTCACTCAATATGAATTTATATAGCGAGTTCTGCGGTCGCTAGACGGCCAAGTACCGTTCGACTAATTCTACAAGGGGGGTCTTTGTAACAGATCCAAAACCATTCCCCCAAAAGTGTTCATTTGCGCTTATTCTCAAACCTTGTCTTTGCTATTTTGCCTCTCACAAGCCACTGTGAAAGCCCTCAACAACTCAGGGAAATCACACACGTTCATCGACTCAAAAGCACTTGTTGACAAGACCTTCAGTGCCGTCATGCGCGGACTCTTGATTCCAAACGCAAGCTTGGCAAGGAACCTAGGATCATCGCGTACGCTGATTTCCCTCAGTACCTGTTGAACTTTAATAGGATCGGGAGGTTGTGGCGGCTCATCAGGTAGTACGACTTGGGTATGTGTCTCGCACCACGTGCAATGGCCACATTCTTCTGATACATCAGAGCTCTCTCCAAAGTAGTCTGCGATGGACCTGGACAAGCAGCGTTTGTCGGTGATGAGGTTGAGTAATGCTTTGGTCCGGGCAAGGTTCTGCTTCTCCGTCTTTTCCATGGTTTCGTCTAGCTGTTTGACGATCTTGTCAATCTCTTCCGGTGTAGACGGCAGAGGTCGTTCTAGGCGGTATATATTCTGTACGTTCTCTTTCTTCAGCTCGATTGCACCGCGCTCGTTCCATTCATCCATTTTGCGTACGAGATGTGCTCGGGGGATGCCAGTAGAGTTTGCGAGATCATCCAACGCAACGTGTGTCCATTTGCCACTCTTGAGTGATGCCCTGACAATGGCAGATGCTGCAGGTGATCCATCGCTCCGCACAATGTTCGGGTTCTTCGTCATGTACATGTACTTGGAGTAGAGCGCCCCGGCAGAACGCAAAAGTTCAAAATTCAACTCCATTTGCGCGTACAAGATGCCGAGAACAATGGCTTTGATATCGGTTTCCTGGCTCTGTGTGTAAAGCGAAAGTGTAAAAGTATCGCCGGCTTTGAGCTGCGCACGAGCTGGCGAACATATGTCTTGCACTAGGAGCTTCAGTGAGCGGAGCGAGGGTCGATCGCCGTAGGTGAAGATGTTTCGGAGGTAGAAGTCTTTGGTCGAGAGATAGAACATACACACACTCGGTTTGCCGTCTCGACCAGCTCTGCCGATCTGCTGACTGTATGATTCGATGCTATCAGGTATGTCAAAATGGACGATGCTACGGATGTCTGGCTTGTCAATACCCATGCCGAATGCGATTGTGGCGATGATGACCATGTCGGTGCTGACGAGGAACTCCTCTTGCGTTTTCGAGCGCAGTGGCGCAGGCATTCCAGCGTGGTAGAATCTGGCCTTGAAGCCTCGGTTCTGCAGTTCTGTGGCCAGCATCTCTGCGCCTTTCTGAATCGTCACGTAGACGATGGTAGGGCCGGGGTATTTCGCAAGATGAGCAGCGAGTTTCGATACGTAGTCGGCGTCTTTGGCATTCGCCTCAGCAAGGAGGCGCAGGTTGGGGCGATACATGGTGGTCCGGAACAGGCCCTCTTTCGGTATGGAGAAAGCATCTCGAATGTCTTGGGCAACTTTTGGGGTTGCTGTGGCCGTTAGACACACGACCCTCTCAACCTGCGCTTCTGTGGCGAAACGAGCGATCTTGAGGTAGTCGGGGCGGAACGAGTGGCCCCATTCCGAAATACAATGCGCTTCATCTACAGCTAACAAACGGATGCCTCCAGGGATACCTTTGAGTGACGCAATGAAGCCTTCGCTATTGAGACGCTCCGGTGCGCAGTAAACAAGATCTAAATGGCCTTTCTTGAGGTCATCTTGTGTGGCTAGGAATTGGTCGCGGGAGATGGAGGAGTTTAATACGGCAGCTTTGATGCCGCGGCGCAAAAGGGCATCAACCTGGTCCTTCATCAACGCAATGAGCGGCGCGATGACCAGAGTAATGCCGCTTTGTTCAGCCGTCCGGCGACCAAGTTGTTCGTCTTGATACCTGAACGCCACGGCAGGCACCTTGGGGGGGAAATTAGATGAGTAAGGCGTTGCACAGAGACATGACTCACCTGATAGCAAAGACTCTTGCCACCTCCAGTGGGAAACACGACGACTGCGCTGCCTCCATCGAGAAGCCGAGTGATGGCTCTTTCCTGTTCCAGCCGGAAGCCGTTGATTGCGAAGCGTTCCTTGAGGATGCGGTTTGCAAGCACTGTGCTGGCTGAAGGCGTGGCGACGGTACTATTCTCATGTCTATTCCGCTTGGCCGAGGACGCCGCGTGCACGCTGTTGTTGGTAAGCTTGCGCTTTCCATCTGGCGCGGCATCTGTCATGGCCGCGAACTGCTCTTCGTCGTCCGAGCACCAGCCGAACTCGTCATGGCCCATATTGGCGGATTGGGCGATCGCTGGTCAGCCGCAACATACCCAGATGTTGGGGGTAGTCGCACGATGGTCGGTTGTGGAGGGAAGTCGTGGTCGCGGCTGCATCCAGGTGCACGGTCTCACGCCAAGAGACTGGAAGCGCGTTGGCACGTGATGTGGTGTGTGGTGCGTGAGGATCGGACAGCGAAAAGGGAGCATGGGCGGCTGGCGACACCAATTACTATGGCAGACGGACAAGCAACACACAGACTGGTGAATGGCATCCGGTGCCGTCCAGCGATCGGCACGACGGGGCCTCGGTGCTGCGACAGCGACGCTGTCTTTGGAGAGTGAGTTGGAGAACGAGTTGGAGTAAGCATTACTGCTCGCGATTATGTGATGCTTGTGCTTGCTTGGACAGGGAGATCCCAATCTGACACGGCGGAAGAGGCTGCAGGGCCACACGGGCTGGCGCTCAACAGCAGCAGTGCATGAGGAATCGATCATCTTGGACCCTGAACGGCGACGCTTCTGCTGCGGTCGAGAATGAGCTGGCGTCCGGAGCAGAGCTTCACTGCTCGCCACGGCAGCCAATGGCCTTGTCCTCCATGCTGGCCCCGATAGTCGACGCCTCTACCTCTAGTCGCTTCACCCGGCCATCGAGGACTAGAACGGTCCGACTCCTCCCCACCGAGCACGCTTACTGTGTACAGTAGTTGCCATGCCACACAATGGTGCACTTGGCCGGCCCTGCAGCCCAGATCGCACATCACCCTGGAACATACACACCCCATTCACCGTTTTGGACAGCAGTCTCGTGAGACCATCGGGAAACACGCTGGTCTTGGTGGCGAACTTGCACAGCAACTTCCTTAGCATATTCCCGCTCGACTCCGCCCTTGCCATCGCATTGCTACTACTACATCTGGCACCATGCGCTGAACACGGAGCATTTCCCCAGTACCATACACTCACTATCCCACAATTCAATCGCCTATGATTCGTCTAGGCTCCATCGAGAATTGTCGGAACCCATTCGGAATGCCGTCAGCCGAGCGTTCCAGCGCACGCTTGCTGGACCTGGAGCTCCTGGAGTCTGATACCGCACCGCTCTTCGTCATTAGGGCGGGTGAGATAGCTTTGGGGTTCGAGTTCCTCTTCTGCAACGAGGTCTTCCGGAAACTCCGTCTCCACAATTCCATATTGGCCGACGACAGAGCAGCACTCCTCTTCCGCTCATGGACGCAGGCTTTGGCTGAATTCAACCCGCGGTATGAGTTTGGCGGTCGGGTCTGGACTGCCCAACTATCGGGTCGGAATGGCGGCTGGAAAATAGTGAGAGCGACAGAGTCGGACACGCAGCAGCAGGGTCCACCGCCGTTGGAGGAACAAACGGATGACGGCCATCACCTTAGTATTAGTCGAACCCCCGTCTTCACACGATCAAAGGCGCAGTTGATGAGTGAACTCAAGCGCGATAGAACGGTATCGCTCAAGAACATACCATACACAAACCTTCATGCCAGGTGGGAAAGTATCCAGACCATGATGGAGATGAGCGATGTTGGCGTATTTGAGTACAACACAGAGGGAAAGCTTTTACATGCAAACGAGGCTTGGTATAGACTAAGGTAACTCTAACCGCAGCACCATAGATGAATTATTCCATTAACAGCATTTAGTTCCCAACCCAGAGACGTCGACCCTGACGAGTTCTCATTCATGGATCTCGTCTACCCGGATGACCAAGCACTAGTAATGTCCATGTGGAATACGCTTGCCCAAGGGAAATCCGTTACTTTTGAGATGCGTTGGAAGGCACGCCCAGGGACCAAAGACGCTGCGCAATGGGTGCTCTCAGCTTGTGTTCCCGTGTTCGATGATGAGAAGCGATTGATCGGTATTGCCGGCAATACAATAGATATCAACGCACAAAAGAAGTCACAAGAAGCAGCGCAAGCGCAGGTGTGAGTTTCTATTTTCAGTATTCTGAAACACAACATACTAAGTTCATATCTAGGGAAGCACTCGAACAAGCGCGGCTGGCGGAGATGAAGTTTGCGCGATTCGCTCAAGCTTCACCTACAGCTATTTACATATACGTCCCTGAAAGTGGTGAATATGGTCAGCTCATCGTTTAGTACATGCTAACATTGATGTAGGCATGAACTTTGTCAATGACCAGTTCTTTGAACTTACGGGTCACGCACATGCTCCAGTCAACCAATATGAATGGTTCAATCTAATCTCCAACGAAGACGTGGAAAGAGTAGCGAAGGACTGGGAAACCATGCTCAAAAGTGGTATATCTAGCGGAGTACAATTCCGTCTGAAGAAGACTTGGGTCAATCAAGATGGTATTCGGTCCAACATTTGGGTACAAAGTTCGAGTTACCCAGAGATGGATGAAAACGGAAAAGTTATAAGTACAATTGTATCCCTTGTAAATTACTTCATGCACACACTAACCACTGCAGGCATAATGGGGACTTTATTCGATATATCGCAATTCAAATGGGCGGAGAGCGTTCAGCGGCGACGCATCGAAGAAGCGCTGGAAGCTAAACGACAACAAGAAAAGTAAGGTTTCCCGCGCTCTCCGTCTGTCTCCTACTAACCAAGACAGCTTCATCGATATGACATCGCACGAACTCCGGAGTTAGTCAAGTCCATTTTCAAACCGCATGTGAGACATGTGCTAATATCCTTCACCAATGTCTAGATCCACTGTCAGCGGTAATACAATGTGCCGACTCAGTCATCGCTTCGCTCCAGCAACTATCTGGACGCCAGCTCGCAGCATCAAACCGACTGTCCGACATATCCAAAGCAGAGGCGGAAGTTCAGAGCTGCATGGAATCGTTACTCATTATCGTCTCGTGTTCAATGCACCAGAAACGCGTTATTGACGACGTACTCACATTGTCCAAATTGGATTCTAACTTGATCCTGATAACGCCAACGCGCGTCCAGCCTGCGTTGGTAGTGTCAGATGCGGTAAGGATGTTCGAAGTCGAATGCAACCAGTCGGGGATCAAACTCACTTTCCACGTCGACAAGACATTCAACGGTATGGATTGGACTATGCTCGATCCCTCGCGTTTGCTACAAGTCCTTATCAATCTACTGTAAGCAGCCTCATCTTCTGTCTTCACGCCATTTTATTGACGCAGTCAGTACCAATGCCATCAAGTTCACCAAAGACCGCCCTCAAAAAGCCATCACCGTTACCATGGGTGGTTCTTGGAGCCGTCCACCAAAATGCTGGAACGAAGTAACATTCACCGACGATGAAAAGTCAGAGACCGACATTACCGATAAGGCGGAATGGGGCGAGGGCCGTAAAGCGTTCCTGTGGCTCAAGGTTAAGGACACTGGCTGCGGAATGACCACGAATGAGCAAAAGAAACTCTTCGCCCGTTTTTCGCAAGCTACGCCGCGCACCCACGTCAAATACGGAGGTTCGGGCCTAGGCCTTTTTATTTCGAAATCCCTTACCAAGTTGCAAGGGGGATCCATTGGGGTTCACTCAGAGAAGGAACAAGGATCGACGTTCGCCTTCTTCATCAGCACCCGCCTCGCGCATCCACCAGCTGACCATGTCTCCGCTCGAGCGGTACAAGCGCGACCCGTTCCTCGTAGAACGATGACAGGCGAGGAAGCTATGCAGACGATCAAACTCAACGTCCTTATTGTTGAAGACAACCTCGTCAACCAAAAGGTGCTTAGAAAGCAGCTGCAAAAGTTTGGTTGGAACATCAGCGTGGCCGGCAACGGTCAAGAGGCGTTAGACTGGTTGAAGGACAGTGTCTACTGGCGAAACGAGAAAGACGGCTCTCGTACTGAGCACAGACACGAACTCGACATCATTTTCATGGACATTGAAATGCCCATCATGGATGGTCTTACCTGCGCCCGCCTCATCCGCGACTACGAACACCAAGGCCTCCTCGCGGCTCCGTCGGCTCCCCATTCCGCATCGCCTACTCAATCTCATCACAGAAAAACTTCGTCTACCTCTTCCACCTCCCACGAAAGACCTAACAAGCAGTCGCTGCGTCTTCCTATCCTAGCTGTCAGCGCAAACGCACGCATGGAACAGATTGAGCAGTCGCTTGCTTCCGGCATGGATGATGCCATTTCGAAACCTTTTCGCATACCAGAACTCTGGCCCAAGATTAGAGGGTTGGTGAAGAGGGTCGCAGATGCTGATACGAGGACCAGGTCGTGATTTTTCTTGCGCATTAAATTTTTTGGTCATTTTTTTCCGGTTACGGTTTCCACAAATATGGCGTTACTTACAAGCATAAGCGTGGATTCGGCGTTTGGTACCCTTAGCATTGCAACGATTTTGTCTTGTCCGGGTCATTGGATTGGAGATGAAGTGATTGAAAACACTTTTTTTTTTATCGTGGTATTATAATTTTGAGGCATTTGTACAATTTCCGCACATTAGAAATGGTCTTCGAGTGACAAGGATTTGAGTACGAGGGATCTTATCGTGTACAAGGTGGTACTCAGTTCACTACGAAGCTTTGAGTATGTTTTGAAGGCTTTCCAGCATGAGCATGTTCGATCTATCTCGCTTTTGCCTCTAATCACCTCGGTGAAATATGAGGTAGCACCACAATTCATTTTACCCCAAGGTCAATCGTATCATTTGTTCTTGGAACCGTGCTCCCAGTCGTAGCTTACGTCAATAACTGAATGTTCTGCCTGCGAGTATCCAGTGGGTATACGGGAAAACTTATTTCCTCGACTGACATGCCCATCAGGCCGGTTCACCTAGTCTCTGCACGAACCAATCGATCGTCTCAAGACTGACGCAGAACCAGCTTTGGAGAAATGGTGTCATGCCATCTCCTTCAGGCGTGTCGATACAATGAAACCTAGTGTTCCAAAATATATCCGCAGTTTCTGGCGCCATTCATATTTCGCCATGTATGTCTGTTAAACTGTGGAAACTTTTCTGGCCTAACTCTAGGGCCCGAGCAGTATCGATGGCATGTAAAACAAGCGGCTCGATCACCTTGAGGTGGCAGAGAGCGGGAAGCAGCAGAAAGGTAGTTGCGACGTTTGTAAGACGCATGTGGCGATCAATTAGCGCTGAGGTAAGCAGATCCATGATCCGGGGCTTTTGCGGATGGGGTAAAGAGTCCACAGTCAGCGCTTAACAAGCGTCGAACGGAGTCGCTGAGGCCTAGAGCCACGGCCATATATAGCAGCATCCTCAACCCGGTATTAGCCCACGAGACGGTGAAATGGATTGGGGCAAGCGAATACCTACGGTTAAAAGTCGAAACTTTGCATTTTGTACGATGCGTGTCATTGCAGGATCATCGGTACAAGATCACCAAGGCCTCGAACTGAGAAACATCATCAATTGTCCACCGAAGCAAAATGCGGAACTCACTATCGACCCGATCTTCAAGTAAATACAATTACCGGATCTTGCAGCGAATGTCAGTTAATTGATAGGTATAATGAATTTCTGCATCTGCTATGAAGGGTTGGGAAGTATAACCCCCCAGCGTCTACAACCTGTTCCAAGAAACACATCCATGTACATGTGGATAGCATTCGCTAAGCACGAGTATCACCATGTGTCGGTCAACGTTGACCTTCTCGACAGAAAGCATAGCACTGGTTTGATGGGTCAAAGCCGTACAAGACTTCCGCCGAATACCGAGATCAACCTGTAGGTGCTTGTGAAACGCAGCTCAATATCATGAGCTGGCATCGAGTAACGGTAGAAGCGGCGTGCGGGCAAAAGGTTGAGATCGAGCCTGTTACCAGGCTGATGAGGAGACGCGAAAGCTAGGATTCCGTTCGGAGGCCGAGACCATAGACGAAAGACGCAGTGGGTGCCGAGCCGTAGTCCGTGCCTGCTGTTTGCTGGAAATACCAAACACAGCCATGGAGACGGAATCCGATGGTTGTGGTGAAGGTTGATAAAGACGCGAGTTGATAGAACGGCTTGGACCCTTGGCGCTAGCGGGCGTAGATGGCTAGCGCCATTCGTCCTTCATCGGAATCGCCTTCCGAACATGGCGCGGCGACAATCGTAAGCTCTTGGTAGCCTAATCGGCCTTCTCGAGGCTTCTCATGCTTGCTCAGCTTGTGTATTACAGATTACATTCGCCTTCTTGACTCTCCAGCATCTTCCCTACTTGTCCCTCCCTTATATATTGTGCTTATCTCCACCGCAAGCATGGCAACCAACGAATCAAGCTACACCGAGATGAAGAGCGACTTGGAAGCTATTGGGGCGCATTGCCAGATGGAGTACTGTAATGTACTTGACTTCCTACCATTCCGATGCGAGAGTTGTCACGGGTAGGTACATGACACGTAAAGCATCTGAACATGTAGTCATGCTAACAAACCCTAGGAAATTCTGCCTTGACCACCGCACCGAATACGCGCACAAGTGCCCCAAGGAAGGCGAATGGGCGAGACAGAAAGCCAAAAACGCCAAAGATTCGTCGCTGTCCACGCCGAAACCAACCGTCTTCAACCACGACCAACAGTGTGCCGAGCCGTCGTGTAAGACACTGATCGACACCGCACGCGCTCAAGGTGTACATTGTACACAATGTAATCGCAGATACTGTCTAAAGCATCGCTTCGAAGAGGACCACGATTGCAAGAGCCTCACGCCCGTCGGTGCGCGACCGCAAAACTACGTACAAGCGCGCACGCAAACAGCGCTCACGAGACTAAAAGCATGGGCTGAACAGAAGAAGAAGGATGACGAAAAGCGGAGATCTGCTCCCAAAAAGACGGGGTTTCTGGGAATGGGAAGAAGTTCAGCGTCATCGGCGGCTGCTTCAGCACAAGTCGAGCTCAATGCGCTGAAGCGCACAGCAAAGGGCGAGGCCAACGTACCCCAGGAGAAGCGGATATACCTCCACGTCGAAGCATCGGCCGATACAACCAAGGCGAAATACCCGACGGGAAAGTTCTTCTACAATAAGGAGTGGACTGTGGGACGCGTGCTGGATATGGCGGCCAAGTCACTGCAGGTGCAAAACGTGAATAACCGTGGTGGCGGCGAGGAGGAGAAATTGCGCGTCTTCCACGTGGAAGGCGGACGGCTGCTCAAGTTCGGCGAGAAGATCGGCGAGCCGTGCAAGAGTGGGAACATGATTGTCCTTTTGCGCGGTGTAGGGTCGGGAGAGGCTCCCGATTTGATCGATTTGTAGGTGGCAGCGAGAAGTGGAAGGAAGCATTGCATGGCATCGCATGGCGTTTTAGCGGCTGGTTTTCGCGCTGGAGATACCCAGGTGCTCGTGATGGCACGAATGAATGTATGAATAAGTGATCTCATATCTCGCCAGACTGCTCGAGATCTGAAAGGCATGCAAATGGCTGGAAACCTACACATGGTCACAGAGGAAGGTGTATTTCGACATTGCGACTTCCTTGCAACACAACAGTCATATGCATACAACCCGCCGACAAACAGGATCATTTGACTGATAACTTCATTATATTTACGACTAAATTTGTTCGGTATTGGTTCAGCACTAAAGTGGGCGTCGAGCACTTCGAACGCCGGTGTTGTCACCCGTCTCATGTGGGTGCAGAGCCCAATGTAAACGCCAATCCCACCACTGTATCGCATGATACGTGTCCCTGATATCCACCCGTCGCCTTTTCTGCTTGTATGCTTGATCGGTTCGCGCCGTGCGCTTGGCACACGTCTGTATCGCATGCTTCTGTCCTTTCCCCATGCGTTCCTTTCTCCACGACAGAGGTATCTCGCTGGCCTATTGATCTCGAATCCATGCCGTTGTACGACAGGCCGTATCCGATACGGGCGAAGCTTGATTAACGTATGGCTGCACGTGTTCGTCTCTCCTAGTGGCTCATCGCTCGCTCAGTCGTCGTAGTCGTTGTCACGATTGCGGCACCTCAGGCCATGTATCTTCGTACCCCAAGCAATGCTGCCAAGGTTGTTTGCACCGTCGGATATGGCGAGGTACCGATCCATGTTGTCATCGCCTTCGCAGTCGTAGTTGCTGTCAGAACGTCAGCTGCTAGCTTCTCCTCAAAGCCAAACGCACCACCTACTCATAGAAGCGACAATTCCAGTAATCGTCTCTCTGCAACACAGTTGCGACGTCGTGTCCGCCTACTAAGATGCTCTGCACGCGCCCGTCGATGCTATTTTCGAGTCAGCGCAGCCGCCCAAATGCCGCAATACGGATGCAACATACAGATTATTATCCAGCGACAAACACTGGTTGTTATACGCGTCCACACTAACCTCGCTCAGAAACGAGGGCGAAGCAAATAGCTGTATTTTGATCTTCCCGGATGTGATGCTGTCGCTGGCCAGCACAAAGCCAGCACAAGCTAGCAGCAGAGTTGAGAAGGGAACGAGGCGGCTACTGTGTATCATATCGTAGGCATCCAGAATACGTCCGTGGGCGTCGGAGGGTAGACACAAATCGAGGGTACGGTAGCCGTGACAGGTGAAGGGGCAGCGTGGGTCGTTGGCGTGCACTTCGGCAGGAGAGAACGGAAGTTGGTGGATGACGGCGGGTAGGTGGCTCATCTGAGCGAATGGTTGGTTGGTTGGGCGCTGCGCCACCTCACCGTTATATCCGCACGGGCGTCCCGATAAATGAGCTCGCCAACCTCCTACGCACTTTTCATGCTGACAATTCGCGTTGTATCACAAGCTATTGCTAGGAGGACTGTGGATTTCTAAATGTTAGATGCAGTATGTATGAGAATAGGCCGGCTCCCTTTGCTATTGAATGATCTTTCCAATGTCACATGCTGTTCTACGCCTAGCACGTACTCGTCACAGTCCTACCAAGCTGGAAAAAGTAGAAATGAAAGCAGTTCCGAAGCTGTGATCTCGATTGCTCAAATTCATACAAAGATCGCGACGACTGCAACCCGGAAATCACGCAAGAGGTAATCGTTTGTACCTAGGTGGTGCACAGAAGGTCTTTCAAAAAGCTACCGTGCGGTCTAGGAACCCCAAGACGAACAAGAGGCCGCTTTTCACTGGAGTGTGCAGGAAGGCCGAGGTGGGGTTTGATTTCATGGTAGTCCAGATTGCGGCTTGTATCATGCTCGTAGAATACTAGCACCCATAGCCTATCGGTCGAGCAAAGAAAATTCCATCTCATCATCGTCCAACGTGTTGTCCTGAATATTGGAGCTATACCCGTTGCTTCTGCTCCCAATAGTCTCAACTGATCCAGATCGCAATTGTACCGAATTGCTGCGGTCATACGTGTTGTTGGGCGTTGGTTTGACAATGAGTACCTTGAGGTATGGGAGTGAGACGACGATGATGGCGGTGCACATTTCGGCGGTGTACCATAGACCTGTGGCTGTGTTAGCTAGGGTCGTATACTTGGGTTAGTCAAGGTGGCGACTTAATTCCAGCGGCATTGGTAACGTCGTAGTCCATGTTGTAGACGATGAATCGGGCAAGACTAATCGCCATCGTGATTACGCCAAGTGAGAAGACACCGACCAAACCAATCTTTTGTCGTCTCCGAAGCTTCAGGCAGCCAAAGATGAAGAATGGTAGCCCAAATACTAGTTGTCAAGATATCTTAGCGAACATATCATAAGGCGATTTGAGAGCCACTTACGCAATAGATCAGTGCCGAAATTCAGTGTCCAGTTGATTATCAAGTTGGAGCAAGTTTTACATGTCATCTGGGTCTCAGCAGACCTTATGAGCAGGAGATGTTAGCTGGAAGAACACTTGGGTGTGATGAGCTTGCTTTGGTCGTACCGATTGTCCGTCAATTTAGGTACAATGAGTATGTCTACCAATACACTGGCGACGAAAGTGCAGGCCACAATAGCAGTGGTAACATAAACTGCGATTTGGAGACGTCTGAAGCCCTGTGGAACTAACCACCAGTAGAAAGCGACAAGCGAAGCTTTGGGGAAATACAATCCCGTGTCGAACAGAAAGAATGAGATGAAGACAACCTAGTATCGAAAACCAGTTAGCGCATATGTTCCGTACTGTGCTATCGACGTACCTTCAGGTAAACAACAGAATCGCTTTTTGTCTCCTCGTCCAGCTGACGGTCAGTCAGGATGTAGAGCGCTTTCGTAGAGCAAGTAAACCATCCAAACGCACAAAGAATTCCCCCCCATACAAGATAGTCGGGTAGCATCAGTGAGCGTCGCTCTACACCGAGATGAACCCAGCATCGTAGAATCGTGACGACTAGTGCTAGAGCGAGTAGAAAACCCTGGAGAAACTGTGGATGATAAGTGGGACTTCAAGACGTTTGCATACGCCAGGGTCTTACAAGGGAAGTGACTATCTCCATTGCGGCGAGCAGGCACATACAGTGCGTGTGTGGCTGGCGGAGGTTCGCTTCATCCCAATGGAATCTGATGGAGCGAATGTTTATGAACGCGGGTATAGGCTCTACTTGGGGCTGTTTGACATCTTGACACTTGCATCTACCAGGCAGCACAAAGACAAGGGTCAGGGTATCTTAAGAAGGGGTAGCGTTATCCCGGTTCCGAACTGGTGGTTTGATCAGGCGTGGTATGCTGCACATTAGTATCATAAGTCGCGTAGTTCCAAGCGCCTGGTATCGTTGTCCGTCCCGTGCTGATTAGTAGTCGATAAACCAGCTCCGTGCTCCAGTTTATTGCTGTTACGACAAGCCTCGTTGCCGGATAGGGGAAGAGCTTCTGCATTTTCTATGCATTATAATTGCGCTATTGTGCAAACGTCCATCAGCATATTATGAAGCTCTTCGGAGCGTCTCATAGCACACTATAGCCAGCAGCCACAGAAGTGTTGTTCGATATCGCGTGGTGTCTCAAACATGGGTGGAAATACCCTCCATCCTGTTCATCATCTATCCAAGCCTGGCCACGTGCTCCTAAAGCTATATCGTCCGCCAGGCATGATGCCTCGGCATTCATGACTGCCGGAGCGGAGCAGTGAAACTTCAGTATCAAACCTAAACAGCATTAGAAGAAAGCGGAAGTGGCTTGAGGACCTCAAGCTGCGATGAGAGCCCTTGAGTGCACTGGAAACGTGGTAAGCTACGGGCGGAACCTGTCAGGTTCTATAGCATCCTTGGATGAGCTTGTCACGAAGCTACTGCACGAGATAGGAACTTCCTGGATTTCTCTTCGTGGCGTTCGTCTAGACGTAGCGTTTCGAGGACTTGGCGACTTCCCGGGGTTACCTCCGATACGACTGCGATCGCTCGTGGTTGTTGCGGTTGACTTTTCCTTGACAACAATCGGCCCTACTTCACACTGATGAAGCGACTAAGAACGTGTGGCGGATTGCAATGAAGTTGTCGCGTAGCGCCATGATCGATTTGCTGTTTCTCGAACAGCTCAGATCCCACAATTATCACGCTTTGAGCTACGGTCGTTGGCAGAGTGGGCGGACGGGCTCTCAGACAAGAGGTTTGTCTAATGTCGAGGGTATTATACCGCACCGTTGGCTGGTTGGCGCCATAATTTTGCTCAGATTATCCCAGGGGCTATGCGCTAGAGGAAATGACGCGACGCCAGCAAACCTTACAGGACTCTTAGTTTTGGTTTCCACATCATGTTAATAGGCGAGAAGATGTCCAAATAAATGAAATCGAGGTAGAGCGCAAAGTCCAATTTCGCCAACTATGCTGGAACAGAAGCGCAAATTGTTGATGCTCGCCTACCTATCCACTTTGGAGTCCAACCAAAATACAGAGGTCTTCACAACGAAAGAGTAGGAGAATCGAAGAGAGCGTTTTCAACGCAGCCATCGTGCAATCTACAAAGCAACGGTCTTCGACAAGTGCAGGGGCAGAAGAGATGATAGGGTTGATGGAGGATTGACGCTGACGGTGAGTGAAACCAGGTACGAGAAGCGAATCAAGTACCAGCATGGATGTGCGATGATGCGTCTCAATTGGACATGTACGCGCTGAGTCTCTTCGTACAATGTCCTCGCGATCTGAGAACAAAGGGGCTCGCATCGCGTCCCATATCTGCGCCACGGCAAGTTCGCAATTTCGCACACGGCAAGCAGAATGACACAATTTACGAGCAGCGAAACAGCCTTGTAGCGACGTCTTGTGTGCACTTGGAAACACCGTTCGCGCTTACAAATCTCCAAACTCTTCGCCCACGTGCGGGGCGCACGAAACGCATTCGTCTGTCAGATATTCCATTATTGCGATCGTAGGTTCTCTTGGACGAGCGCGCGACGAAAGCCTCCTTATGTCCAAGACCACTGCCTACGATGCCTGTTGTATCCCTCGGTATGGTAGCACGCCTCCGGCTTGGAAAGGGCCTTAAAAGTTATGCGAATGTCATATTAACATCCGAGTCTGTCCTAGTGGACGCCTGAAGTGGTCCTTCATGCCGCAAGGCTGCATACACGGCAGGCTGCAAGGCACTTGAACATTTCATTTCCATTATACTCTTCTACCCCGCGCTTTCTGGATATCGTTCCTAGTCTAGCAGCGCGACCTCACGGCCCACACAGCTTCGGTGTCGTCGAACGTACGGCTCCAACAATCCACGAAGATGCAGCGTGACGAGGAACGATATGCAGATGGCCTTGCGGAATACGGTAGTTATTTTGGCGGACAATCCTTCGACTACCTTGCGCCCGCTCAGCCTATTTCCCCAACAATCGCAGGAGCGCATATTGTGCAAGCCTCGTACTCGAAACCCGACCCCTACAACCCTACTTACAAGGCGCCTGAGTACAGGAAAGTAGAGAATACTTTCCCAGTGGCGTCTCCCGATTTCGGTTATGATGCCCACATTCCTAGCCATCATTCCACAGCCGATGATCCATCTCTGAAGTCGAGCAAGGTCTACTCAACGTCGCGTATAGCACCTGTACCACTAAACTATCGTCAAAGAGCCCCGAGTCACGACTCCGCACCTCATGAATTCTCTCAACTTCCGAGCAGCCCAGGTGCGCAAGCTTCTAGAGCGCATTCACCACAGCATACATCTGAGTCTTCGCAACCACAGCCTCTACGGTTTCTTAAACGTGCGTCAACAGCTCCTCCGACTCCTCCAATGTCTTGGGGAAGTAGCGCTAGCAACGGAGATGGCCTCTCTGACCGGATGCAGTCCATGTATATCGCTCCTGAACCTCCTGGAGCTTCCAATCCAGCACCAGAGCCATTGAAGGTTGCTCATGGAACATTTGAGTTTTTTACCACTACCAGCAGCATAAGCAGTGGCCGCAGCTCTAGTCTCATTTCGTCGCCCATGCAAGGCTTGCCTGGTAGTCCTTTTCAGTCATCGCAAAGGGGTTTCTCCATTTCGACCCTGCAAAGTACAGAAAGCGAGGCACCTGAAATGGACTCTAGCGATGCTCAAGCCGAGATTCTGCGTATACTTGGCAGAAAAAATGATGCGTCAAGTCGGACGGGTCTCTCGTCTTTCAAGAAGAGCTTCTCACTCAAAAGGGCAGTCACTTCGTCAAAGCCAGCTAGTGGACCAACGCAGGATACTTTGACCGATGTTCTTGAAGAAGTCGCTGCAGAAGGCAGTCTTTCTCTCGTCAAAGCAGTCATTGGTATGGGAGCCGACCCTGTATATCGATCAACCGGTAAATTGAAAAGGGTGAAGCACGAAGCTTTAGCAAAGGCCACTTTGAGTGGGCGAGCAAAAGTGGTCGATTATCTTCTGAGAGAAGGCGCTAGTTACGGAGAGAGCACGAAAAGAGGTAACTACACTCCAATGGATCGCGCGATACTGGCAGCTGCCTACAAAGGGCATGGGGATCTTATCAACTGCCTTGTAGCGTCGCATGGAGCAAATCCAATGGTTGAGCAATGGCCGAGGGAGATGTATGATGCCCAACACTATTGGGCGGAGAACCAAGTCAGACTGGCGAAAACTAGTCTTCTCGACGGCCTATCCAAATGGAAGAACGCCGATCAGGGCATGCGTACATTAAAGCTCATTATGCAACATCAAGACTTTGACCCCACGGCTTTGGTTTCCGGCGTATTCGACAACAAGAGTGAACTACAGAGTGCCGAATTCGGGCATCATCCGTGGCAGACGACGTATGAGTACTCGGTGCTATCTTGCTTCGTCCGCGTTGGCTGGGCAGACGCGGTGGAAGAAATGCTGAGCATAAAGGGTATGCCGAAAGATTACGAGAAAGAAGACGATGTCCTGCAGTATCAAGGGAAGGTTACGCGATACATATCACCAATCAATGCATTGACGAAAGAAACATGGGAGAAGCGACCGGAAGACGCACTTCGCATTCTAAGACTGTTGATCGACAGAGGCTTTAATCCTTGTCTCGCACAACGCACTGCCACGGATTTGGGTTTGAGGACGGCGATTGGGCGAGCGCTTTCAGCAGACGCTGCGCAAGGAGTCGAACTTATCTTGCAAGCCAAGGGCGGGCTAGTACGAGAGGAAGTCTTCTTCCGTCGAAACAGAAAAGAGATCAAAGCTCTGCCACTCGCTGCTGCTCTCTCATTCGACGCTCTTGAAACAGCTCGTGTACTTGTTCGGGCAGGCGCACATCCTCGCGATCCAGCTTTTGAGGACATGAATGTACTGCAGTTCGCCGCCTATCACAGCAGTGAAACGAATTCGTCGATGCTTGCGGAAATGATAGGCCTTGCCCCAGAGCTAACATACGACGCATTAAGCTTCGCCATCAAAGGCATTAACAAAGACGCGGTACTTGTGCTTCTGGACACCATCTCCGCAGCCGCCCGACGCGAACAGATCGCCGCTCTGCCGCCCATTCACGACATGCTCCTCCACTGTACTCCTCCTATCAAGCCGGAGCCCAAAACGCATTACCTTGAGCTCATCGACATGGTAGTTCAATGGGACGTCGGATACGCGCTACAACGTCCGCAACTTCCAGCAATTTTGTCGGCGATCCGGAAAGACAATTACATTGGTATGGAGAAACTGCTCCAGCTTGGCGTAGTAGATGGAAGAAGCCTAGTGTTGAATAGCAAGGCGCAGCCGCGTGGGGAGTTGGGGACATGGACCGTGTTGGAATGCTGTGAGTTGACAGAAAGGAGTTCGGAGTGGTTGGGCTTGTTGAGAAACTTTGGGGCGCCGTTGTATCATTAACGCCTTGTCGTGTTCGAGGCTCGACGAACCCTGGGTTCAACAAAAGAATTCGTCATGTTGTTGGCTTCGCTGTGGCGGGTGACGTATCTTCTATGGTTTTAACACTATGGTCCACGGGTGCTGCTGAAGGCAATTCTGAGGTTGATTCAACCTTGGTCTTCCGTCCCCATTTACCCTTGAATTTGCCTCCCTGCTGCTTAATCCTCTCTTTTTTTGTTTCGGCTACCCATTCCCCACGAAACCTCTGTCTAGGCTTCGTTTCTTTCTTTTGCGCCATTTTCCTCCTCATGCTTTCTTGGCGTCCATTTACATGCCCCAGGTTGACCGGATTCGCGGCAACCCACTTCTCAAGCTGCGGTGTGAGCTTTGGACCCCACGTTGATTCGCCGGCGTCCAGCTCTGCGTATGTGAGGGCGGGAACGGTATCTAGAGTTGTGAGCGAGGAGTCGATGGTGAAATTGGCTTGGCGTGTACGATGCAGAGAGGCCATATGTGAAAGGGTGTTGCATGCGATACCCAGATCGTGCGCAAAGCTGCGAACATAGAAGCCGGAACACACGGTCAACCTGATACGCACTACAGGTGCTGAAGCCGGCTCTTCTTCGCCAGGGAATGCGAAGGAATGCTCTCCCGCGTCATACCAATTTAGTAGCGTACATTCATCGACTTGCATCTCTCTACTTTCCAACTCCCTCGGTAACTCGTTGCCCTGTCGTACGTACTCGCAAGCCTTCATACCATTGATTTTGAGCGCAGAGTATACAGGAGGGACTTGCTGGATGGTTCCTCTAAAGTTTCCCAGTTTCTCTTGGACCAACTGACGAGTGATATGCGAGATGGCTGCTCTTTCTGTTATGGCTCCCGTACCATCGTAACTGTCGGTGCTAGCACCGAACAAGACAACCGTTTCGTAAGTCTTGTCACATGCCAAGAACTGCGATAATGACTTTGTACCGCGCCCAATCCCTACAATGAGCACGCCTGAGGCCAACGGGTCGAGCGTGCCGCCATGGCCTAGACGGAAGACCTGGTCGGACGCTTTGCTGGTGCGTCTGGGCTGGTGCTCGAGCAATGGCGCAAATGTAACTGATGGAGCGAAGGTTGACTGAAGTTTGAGAAGGACATGTGCTGCGGAGACTTGTGCAGGCTTGGCTACCGCTGTGTGGGGTCAGAGACAGGGTGCGAAGTGGTGATAAAGTGGCCTACCAAAGATGCCCTCTAGAACCTGCGCCGCCTGTCCTCGGACAGCTTTCCCGTCTGCGTCTTCCATCGTCAGGCAGGTCACGTTACGGCGCGTTGGTGGGCGACGGTCCTTTTGCGCCTACCGGCAAGGGATTGCTCCAGAGCGCGGGGCTAACCTGCACGGACGCGCAATGCACATGGACGCGCAATGCACACCCTTTGTACATGAGATAAATCAACAACAACACGTTTCTAACGCTTCTGCTTTTAAGAGGAGCCCTGTAAGGCTTTGCGCTTACCCTTTTAGGATAATTGTATAGCTTTTTTAGCCTTACAGGCTGCCTTTTGAGCCTCCTTTTAAGCCACCTTAGCAGCTTTCTCCTTCTCTCTTACCTCCTTAAGCCGCTCTCTCTTAACACGCTTCTCCTAGGCTATTTAAAGCTTGTATAATTAAGCCTGCCTCTTTAACTTAGATCTCTTAGCTTTCTAGAGTTGTAATTGCTGTTGTTCTTGTTATCGTTCTATCTTATCCTCCTTAGCTTAGCGAACCTTCTTAGGAGACTAAAAGATAGCTTCTCTATAGTACTCCTTAGGCCTATTGAGTTGAAGCGTGTAGCTTTTCTTTTGGTGTCTCTTTTTAACCTTTAGAGCCCCCCTTAAGCCCTAGTTTTCTCCTCTAAGTATACTATTTTAAGCTAAGAGGTAATAGAGGCTTTAGTAAAGCTTTTTCACCTTCTTATTATTAAAATCTTTTACCTCCCGGTGTATAATAGACTTAATTTTGAGCTAATCATCTCTACTAAAGACAGAAGAGCTCTTATCTAAACTAGAGGCCTTTAGCTGGAACTTTTAGAGAATAACTTTAGCATTTAGTAGGTTAATGCTAGTTGCCTTAAAGGAGCTTACAATAGTCTCCTTTCTAAAAGCTGTACCTTAAGCCCTCTAAAAGAGCTTAAAGAAGTCTCCTTTTGCTAGAGGAAGGATTCTATAGCTCTAATAGAGGAAGTTTAACAACTCCTTTAAGTAAGCTAACGCTAGAGGCCTAAATAATAAGGAGGATATACAGCAACTAGAATCCTATAGCTGTTGCAATAATCTAGGAAATCTATAGTTACATAAGATAAGTAGCTATTAAGAATAAGTAACCGGTACCTAGTTCAAGCGTAGCGTACAGTCTCTCTTTCAAAGACCTCTTTAAGCTAAGCTAGGCCTATATTGTTGTTGGTCTATCTAGAGGGTGATAAGGTAACAAAGACTAAGTGCTTGTTTAGATTAATAGCCTCTACCTAGGCTAATTTTAGAGCTCCAGTATCTAACTGAAAGATAAGAGATAGAGAAAGAGGTGTACCATCTAAACAAATATAGGCTAGGGTTGTAATCTACTCTCTAGAGCTATCCTGTAGGCTTAAAATAACTCCTTTTCTTTTATATTGCCTCTTACTAAAGATCCTTTTTGACCTTCTAAGGATTCTAAGTAAGAAGCCTTTTTTATCTATATTAAAAATGTGAGAGGGCTGTATGTTGTACTCCTTTATCTTATTATGTAACAGCTTAAAGTACAACTTATACTTAGTTACTAAATTAGCCTTGTAACGCTTCTAGTCTATAGGCCTCTGCTAGCAAGAGATAAGATGAGAGGAGTTCCTGCAGAGGAACCTAGAAACCTAGCGTTCTAAAACGTCTCTACTAAGCAAGGATAACGCAAGATAGCGTATTATTAGACGCAAAGGTGGTGTACGCCTCTTAGTAAGGGATTTAATATATTGTACAAGCTCTTTTTTGCGTTGTGGGTAGAGAGAAAGGTGGGCAACGTTGCGTGGCTGGCATTTGGCCTAGTGCCTCCCACACCTGAGATCAATCAATCAAGCAAGCTGACAGCCCCCGGCTTGATTGATTGGCTGTTTGTATGAGATTTAGCTGGATTGAT